>APFE031221311.1:89947-136137 GCA_000404065.3 Pinus taeda | reverse complement strand
TTTCCTCCTAATCGACCCCTTCCTTCTATGCAAAACCTTTTGCCACAACCCTGGCTTTGTACTTGTCAAGTGAGGCATCAGCTTTATACTTGTTCTTGTAGACCCACTTGCAACCAATTGGTTTGGTTCCCAATGGAGGATCAACCAGCTTCCAAGTGCCATTCTTTATTAAGGCATCATACTCCTTTTGCTTTGCTTCTTTCCATTCATCATGAGAAGCAGCTTCTTTGAAGGAAGTTGGTTCAAAATCTGTAGACAAATTCAATTCACAATGATAAGAAACATCCATCTCAACAGGTGAATTAGAGTCATCTACATCACCTCCATTTTGTCGGTTTGAATTTCTGGTTCCTGTCTTTCCAACCTCATCAGGATGAACATTTTCAAGTGTCTTTGTCAACCACTTTGGGGGACCTTTCTCAGATGGTCCAGGTTGCTCCATTGATTGAGTTGGGACTGAATCAAGATTGAGTCTCCCAATTCTGTTAATCACATCACTCAAAGTATCATCCGTTGTTGGAGTTTCATGCGAGGGAGAGAGTGCTTTAGAAGAAGATTCCATAGGTTGATCTAGTATAGGAATCCCCCCTCCAAGATGTGGAATCTGAATATCAAATTCTTGAAATGATTTTGCATTTGCGAATCTATCCAAGCGATCAAGTTGCCGCTCAATAACATTTTCAGTTTTGGATGATTCAAGAAAGATTACATCTCTATATACAAAAAACTTTTTATTGACTTCATCATAGAGACGATATGCTTTGGAGGTGTTTGAATACCTCAGGAAGATACACTTACGATTTCTTGCACCAAGTTTGTTTTTATGTACCTTTGGTATCAAGGCATAACATGCAGAACCAAAGACCCTGAGATGCTTTACCGAAGGAATGTGCCCATACCACATTTCATAAGGAGTCTTGTTTCTAATAGCATTATATGGACATTTATTCTTTACATATGTTAGGGCCTAAATCTACCTCAGGCTGAGAAAGGCAAGTCTAGGGTAATATCAAACCATGCTTAACCTGGTAGCTAGCCCTACCAGGTCGGGAGAGGGCTCTCTCCTTGTCAATCTCAATGAAAATATATCAAGGAAGGGTTGAAATGACTGATATAAAAATTGAATTTAGGCTAGGTATGCTTGCTCAAAGGAATTTGTTTGATTTTAATGGTTGGTTGTTGGATCAAATGAGGAAGGCAACTTTGGGTCTGGGAAATGAACACAGATTTGCAGAGGTTTCTGCGGGGCGAGGTAGGCAAGTGTTTTAGCACTTTGAAATGAGTGTAATGGTGAGTCTAAATATTGGTGAGGAATTGGAGAGGGCATGCAAAAGTCATGAGTCCTCTTCAAACAATAGAAAACATGTAAAACTAAATAAATCCTAAGGCAGAGCACTAAAACATCAATGAATTATACCTTTTACACTTTATTCATTTAGCTATGAAGAATAAAAGAGATGATGGCACACATAAACATAAGATCAACTGAATTATATAGAATAAAATAATGCTAATTCACATTACCACAAGAATCCCTGCTGCAAAACCCTAGTCTATTTCCTTGCCAAACTGCATAAGTGATGTACAACAATGCTCAATGCATCCACAAGAGTCCAACCTTCTACCAAATTCCAACCCCTACACTATGAAATTCATAAAATATATACATTTTCTCATCCTTGTACTAAGGGAATTGAGCTCAACCATTTTCTTCAAAATATAATCAGTTACATTAAACTTGGACTGAATTTCTGAAAATAGGTGTTGAAGATGAACTCGTATCTCTTAAACCATAGCACCTGTTACAAAAATGAAGAAGTTTTTTGTAGATAAGGTCATGTTGGAGAAAAACCTCTCTCAAATTTTGGAAATTCGTTTCTAGTTGCTCGTAATTTGTGCCACAATATCACCTCTAAAACAGAAAATCATTAAAAATTTAAATCTGTGAAAACGAGCTATAAAGATCTAGTCACATATCCCAATTCATGACACCTATGAATAAAATGAAAGAGGTTTTTGTTATATGGCTCATGGTTAACAAAAACCTCCTTGGGTTTTTTAAAATTACTTTCCATATGTTGTAAAATGGCACCGCACTAAAATGACTAAAACAGTAAAAAATATGAAAAAATTGCTTTGCTTTAATGTAGGCTCCAAATATCATTGCATATCTCCGACATAGTAGCACCTGTGCATAAACTGAGGGAAGTTTTGTTATTTGGTATGTGATGGACAAAAACCTCTTTCACTTTTGAAAAATTCCTTACCATTATTTCAGAAATTGATTTTGTACTAAACTTGTCATTATGTGCAGCAACTGACCTCAAAACATGCATAACCAAGAATTAATCATTCATTTTGATCATATCTTCTAATCCGGGAGCCGGTTACGGGAGTGTGATATACCGTTGGAAATCTATTTCCGAGCTGCTTCTGATGAACACACTTGTGACATGTTTTGTGCTGAACATCATGTGCAAAACATCTAAGAAAACCAGACATAGTAAGAGCTCATGTTGATCCCTGGTGACTGGCTGCGAAGACTAGAACTAACAACATATACAACACATAGAACTGCATCAGCCCAAAACATCAATTTTACATTTTTGAAAAACATCATGGAGCACACCATATTTAAGATTTTCCTATTCATTCTTTTAACTACTCCATTTTGTTGGGGATTATAAGGCACAACTGTTTGATGTTTGATCCCATGTTGGCGAAGATAGTTTTCAAATTCATTTGAAGTATATTCTTTTCCATTATCAGTGCGAATAGAGCCAATATGAGATTCTGCATCATTTTCAATCCATGTATGAAAGTTCTTGAATGTTTGAAAAGCATTAGATTTGTTCTTCAATAAATAAACCCAACACATTCTTGTGTAGTCATCAATAAATGTCATCATATATTTATTTCCATTTGTAGAAGGAACATGCGTTGGACCACATAAATCTGAATGAATGAGTTCAAGTTTTATATGTTCTTTGGAATGTGAATCATGAAAATACTGTTTGCTATGCTTTCCTAGAATGCAAGCATCACATTGGTTAAGTTTCCTAGGAATTGTAGGCAAACCAGTAACACCATTTTTCTTCAACAAGCGGAGGCCGTCATAGTTCAAGTGTCCAAATCTAGCATGCCATAATAAACTTGATGGAAATGTACCTTCTTCATAATGAGAATTGTATGAGAAATTTTGTGCATGAGCAGAGGTACCCTGCAGTTTGAGAAGCCTTTCTTCTTCTATACCCGTCATGACAAGTGAGTGGTCTGATGCTTTTCTTACCTCAAGCTTGCCATCAAACATATGGATGGAGTGTCTTTTTTGGTAGATATGGAACAAGGACAACAAGTTTCTCCTTAGCTGTGGGAGATATAGAACATGATACAGAAGAAAGTCTGGAAGACTAGGCAATTTAACCCTGATTGTGCCAAGCCCTGATGGCTTGAGTTTTGATTTGTCTGCAAGGTATACTGTTCCATTAACATTGTTAGTAAATTCTTCAAAAAAATCTCTTATGAAAGTTATGTGGCAAGTTGCTCCTGAATCAAGCAACCAATCATTTTTCCAAGAAGCAAGTGAATCATTAAATAAGCCTTCATTTACTCCAATATTACAGTGTGCCACAACATAATGAGTGGATTTAGGTGTTTTACCTTTCTATTTGTCATTAGTTTACCTTTGGGTTGGTTTATTTCCTACTCAATTTTTTCCCAAGGAAACTTACATGTGGATGCATCATGTGATCCATCTCTTTTGCAGCTTATGCAGTGAAAATCTGACTTTTCTCCTTGAGAGCGTCTGCCCCCCCTACCTCTGAAATTTCTTCCTCTTCCTCTTCGACCACCTCTTCCTCTGGAAGAATCTTGAGCAAGATTCTTTTCTCTATGAGCAAGGCAAACAGCCTCTTCAGAAGACTCAGGAGCTATCTTCTTTCCAAAAGCTTTCTCTCTTTCAGCAAATTGTTTCACAAGGGAGTCAAAGGTAATATCTTTGAGGTTTCCATTTGCTTGCAATGACTCAAGATAATTTGAGTAAGTGGGATAAAGTGCCTTGAGAAAATCTATTAGAGGAATATCCAGTTCAATATTAGTGACTTTGATATCATGCATTATAGATTTTACTTCTAATGCAAGAGCAAGAGGATCATTATTTTGTAATTCAAGGGTGAAGAGTTTAATGATGAGTTGAAAAACTTCAAGTGCAGAGTGTGAGTCATAGAGTTCCTTAAGTTTTTGTAAGGCTTCGAAAGCATTTGAAAATGGTGAGATATGGTGGCTCACCTCTTCATTTACTAATGCTGTAATCAATACATAGGCCTTGCTGTTCTTATTTTCCCAAATGACGAATTCCTTGTCTGAGGTACGCTGTTTTGGCTCTTTGTCTCTGTCTCCAACACACATTCCTTTCCACAACTCATTAAAAATGAGTGTGTTTGGTTTTCGGTGACCATTCAGGATAATTCTGCTTCCCATTGAGAACCATTCCCACAATAGATATTAATGAATGCATTGTAAAATCTATGTACAGTGGAAAAAAAAAAAACTTCTGTTGCAAAATTTTACTCCTAAAAAAAATATGATTCTGATATATGAAGACAGAGGTATTATGTGGGGAAGGTGGTATTTGGGGAAGGTGTTATTGGAGGAAGGGTGATACCATGTCAGGACAATGTTAACTTGTGGTAATGAAGGAAGGACATCGTTCAACGTAATATAACCTGGACAGCGTAAATGTATATAACTGGATAACATTAATGTATATAACCTTGAGCGGATTTACATATGCCAAGGGCCGAGGTATGGACTATGTATGGTAGCCTGGTAGGCAGGGTATATTATGCGGGTGAAGGGAGGTGATACCAGAGTTGACTGTGTATGGAGGAGGGTCGTGGAGGTATTGATGAGCAGTTGTATGGTGTATGGGAGCAGCGTTCAAAACTGGGAGGCCTTTAAACCTTGCAAGATTTCAAGCTTCAAAACCATGGGCATATGGGAGCAACGTAGGAGCCAACGCATATATATAACATGTGTTTATGTATACAAAGCAGCGTAGGACCAGAGCGATATATGTAGGCGAGAGGGCCGAGATTGCGTAATTGGGAGACAACGTTATATATGAAAACCACAACGTTATATATGAAAACAAACATTATATATGATACCGCCATAATATCACAATGCAGGAGGAACTATACCACATACCACGTGACTATGTATTCTCAGATGGGAGGTATGGTTTTGTTGCGCAATGGAGAGGAATTTATACCAGAAATCGGAGTTGGTTGATATATTGCAGTAGAGTTATATATCACAGTTACGATACCACACCATAATATTAGGTATGGCAATCGGTGGGGAGAACACAGATAAAAAAGGCTCAGTGTTTTTTGTATGCTGGTATCGAGCAGCGACAAGAGCAACGTAGCAGGGAAGACAGCACTACAAAAACATTCATGTCAATGAATAACATGTCATAGGAAGGAATTTTTGTTGATGAAACTGTCAGACCGGTGGAAGCATCAGTTTCAGAGCTTCTAGGCTAGCCAAAATGGCAGATCTAATGAGTAGAAGAGCCCAAACAAAGAGGAATTACAAAGGTGCATGCAGAATGTCTAAACCTAGAGACTTGAGCTCTAATACCATGTCAGACTAGGAGGTAACTCCTCAAATCAAATCATATTATTCATTTAGGTTGTTCATTATTATATACAAGAGGGAGTGACTATTCAGTTCATCTCCCGATGAATCTCCATCTTCTCTATTATTTATTTACACTAATTACAGTTGTTCACCCAATTCATATGATTAGGTGTCAACAGTCACAATATAAGTAGAGCCAACATAACAACAATAATGTAAGGGCACAACAATAACAAAAGTAGGATTCTATGGGGCACAATAATAATAATATGTGGACTACATGGGAAAAAAAATACAATAAGGGTGCTACAATAATAACACTAAGGGACTACACTAGTAGTATAGGGACCTAACACCATTCAAAATGGAATCAGAGTTTGATGTAAAGCTGTACCAAGTTGAGATTGAAGCTTTGAAGCTAAATCACTAGTTTTAGAAATTAGAAGTGTATTTTAGTGTTCATCATGTAGAGGAGGAACATAAGATTTTATTTATGCGACTTAAATTAGAGGGCCATGCCCTGACCTGGTAGGAAATCCACACAGAGACATTGAGGTTAGAGGGAGATCCTCAAGTGAATAAGTGGGAGGACTTCAAAACCCTCATAAATTCACAATTTTACCCTTTTGGGTATGTAGAGGATCAGTGGATCTGGTGGCACTATTTAAGGAAAAAGCAGGGGTAGAGTGTACACAAGTACACCAAAAAGTTCAAAAAGATAATCATAATGCTGGGTATCTCCCCAAAGAACCCAAATGTACTTCTTAATTATATTGGCGGTCCGCATAGCCATTTGTGGAAGAAAATGATGTTGTTCCTAGATTGGCGGATGAGGCTTATGTATAGGCATAATACCTATAGAACATAGGACCGAAGAAATGGAAACCAAGTGGATCAAAGCAGAAGGAGCAGTAGGATGCTTCTAAGGAAGGGAAGAAGAAGTGGAAATGGACAAACGATAAAAGGATGACAACCACAATACACAAGTGAAAGGATCCAAACAACCACTATAACCATTGTAATACGGATGATCATACGAGGGAGAAGTGTTATAAGCTACAACCAAACCGTAACCCAAAGAACAAAGAAAAAATAATAATAAGAAGAATACCATGGCCACCGATTCAATCAACAAAATTAAAAGAAAATCAGATGTGGGTGAGAGTATATTCTGTACACCAGTGCAGAAGGAGGTGATTCTGAGTAGCCTTCAACAATAGAAAGAGAAATAATTTTCCAAACTCTTCCACATAAAGTTACAAGTTAAGAAGACAAAGATTGATGCTCCTTTTGACTTAGGATCGTAGGTATATCTCATTGCAACAAAGTTGGTTAGGAAATTGGGATTGGAAGTTCATGATAATGTAAGTCCATACCCATTGGGATGGGTAAATAAGGATGCAAAGTTGAAGGAAACAAAATAAAGGAAAATTAGATTTTCCATCAATGTTGATTTTATTGATGAAGTATAACTATATGTAGTTCCCCTTGATATATGTGGAATTTGCTTTGGAAGTCCATACATGTAGAGATGCAATATTCATGTGGACAGGTAACCAATACCCATTCATTAAGGATGGAAAATTTTTCACCATCAACGTGCACAAAAGCAAGTTAAAAATTTCAATGGTAAGTGCCAACCAAGAAAAGAAATTGATTAGCTCTATTGAGAAGTATGTTTTATTGTTTTTAAGAGAACCAATTTATAGAAGAGTTGGCAAGAGGTAAGGCATCCCTAGAAGGGTGTACTAAGGAAAAGAGACAAAAACTGGAAGAGTTGCTATAGGAATACAAAGATGTGTTCTAGGAGCCTAAAGAGTTACCATGTAATAGGGAAGTGGAACACGAGATGCAGCTATTGCTGAAATTCCCATTACCAAAAATTGGGATGTACATGCAATTTGTTATAGAAGAAAGTGAGGTGAAGAAGTAGTTGTAGCAACTACTGGAATAGGGTGTCATCTGACCAAGTACATCACTATGTGGGACACCCATCATCATTATACTAAAGAAGGATGTGACTTGGCGGATGTGTATAGATTACATGGCATTGAAGAAAATAACACTTAAGAACAGGGACTTCCTAACTATGATAGATGATTTGCTAGATCAATTACAACAAGCGAATACCTCACCAAGATGGAATTAAAGCTTGGATATCACTAGGTTTGAGTCAAAGAAGAAGATACCTAGGAAAATTCCTTCAAATCCAGGACATATTTGTATGAGTGGTTAGTCATGCCATTTGGCCTATGCAATGCACTAGCTACATTTATGATGTTAATGAATGATATACTTCACCCTTTTATAGATTCATTTGTTATTCTCTATTTGGATGATATACTGGTATACAATGCTACCTGGGAGGAGCATGTATCACATCTGGCACAAGTGTTGGAGACATTAAAGAAGCGCCAACTACTAGAAAATCTCAAGAATTGTGAGTTTGCACAACAATTTTTAGTGTATCTGGGGTATGTGATAGGTAGAATGAGAGTTGAAGATAGATCCTACCAAGATTGAGGCCATCATTAAATGGATAGTGCCTCTTAATCTTTTTGAGGTTAGGATTTTTATTGTGGGAATGTTGTACTTGAGGAAATTCATAGGATTATTTTCAGTGGTAGCAACATCACTCCATGCCATAATAGCAAGTGGCAAGAGTTTGCAGTGGGGAAAGTGTCAGTAGAGGGCCCTTAAGGATTTAAAGCAGAATATCATTCAAGCACCATTTCTAAAATTACCAAACTTACAACGACATTTTGAAGTGGAGAAAGATGTGAGTGGGTATGCTATGAGAGCTCTATTGATGCAAGGAGGAAGGCTTGTATGATACCATTGTAGGGTATTTGATGAGGAAGTTCTTAACTACCATACCTACAACAAAGATCTATAAGACCTAGTGCAAGATGTGAATAAGTGGAAGTACTATATGATGGGGAAGGAGACAATAAATCCACATAGATCATCAACCACTATACTACCTATAACCCCAAAGTAAGCTACAACAAGCCAGGCATTATAAGTGGATGGGGTTTCTACAACAATTTCATTTAGTGATCAAGTATAAGAAGATCAACACAAACACTTTTTGCAACATGATTTCAAGGCCACCAACATCAAATATCATAGCTTTGGGAACTTTGATGCACATGGAGCCATTCACCCATGATGCATATTCAGAGGATGAAGAATTCAAGGAGTTGTTTCAACAATTGCAGAGTTAGAGTCATGTGTATGATGGCGATAACAACATTGAATGTCATCTCCAGGACATGAACTACTCTATACGATGGACCAAATATGTGTTCCTAAGGGTGAGAAATTGCAACTGATTAGAGGGGCTCACACCTCGAAGGTTGCAGGGAACTTTGGTGTAAGGAGGAAAATGGTAAACATGTAGAGGTATGTGTATTAGCCTAATATGTAAGAACATGTATCTAGGTTCATAAGAGGACACATGCTTTGTTTTACCAACAAGCCTAGTATGATGAATTAGGATCTATATCATCCCTTACCTGTACCCACTCATCCTTAGGAAAGTATTTCCATGGAATTTGTTGGAGGTATACCAATAACCAAGAAGGGACATGACTACTTGTTCATGGTGGTTGAAAGGTTCAACAAGATGTGTGTTTTGATGCCTTGTAAAAGTACCATCAGTGGGAAAGAAGCAACAAACTTTTTCCTTGGACAAGTCTAGGTGCACTTTGAGGTACCCAAGAGCATCATTTGAAACATGGACACAAGATTTCTTAGTGCATTTTGGACTAGATTGTGGGAGAAGATGGACATGAATTTAAAGAGGTCTACAACATTACATTCAAGGCATATGGGCAGACAAAAGTAGTCAATAGGACTTTGGTGCAACTTTTGAGGGTTTACAATCATAAGCATTTGAAGACCTAGAGTGAAAACCTGATATATATACAACACTCTTATAGTCAATTAGTCCACACTTCTATTAGTAACTCCCCATTTGAAACTTGTTTTAGATATTTTCCGCCTTCACCTTTGGGTATTGCATATGGGCAACAAGGAGGAGTAAGGGAGGATCTTAAAAGGGATGCCTTGAGGGCTGAAAAATTTGTGTAGAAGATTAAGAAGATCCATATACTGGTACAAGAGACACTATAGAAGTTAGAGGAAAAATACAAGGCCCAACATCATTGTCACAGAATGGAGAAGTCATTCAATGTGGGAGATAGAGTATGGTTATAATTGAACAAGAGAAGCTACAGGGTCCTAGTAAGAAAATCAAGGCTTTGTGGTATGGTCTCTTTGAGGTATTGGAAAAAGTGGGAGATAACACCTACATACTTAGTTTACCCTCATACATGTGCATTTACTTAGTCGTGAATGTGGAGAATAATGAAGCTCTATGAGCCATCCATGCTAGATCATGAAGAGGAATAGGTCATACATTTTGTAGAATATTTAGAACGAGATGCCCAGGCATAATTAACGGAAGATAGAAATATGCAAAAGAGGTATAAAACTACAAGACATCGAAAACATGACCTTTGGAAGATTGCGTTTAAAGGACAACTTCTAGGAAAACCTATATCGTACACTAGAGAGAAGGTGGAGTTTCGTCACCTCATTCAGTATAATCTTTTGGGAACCAAAATCCTCAAAAAAATGGAGGTATGATCCATATTAAATCATTATATTGTTTTCCATCTATTATGATTCTTTTAGAGTGGAAAAAGTGGAGGAAAAACCTCACAAGGCCATTTTTTACTAGCGAGACCCAGTTTGTCAAATTAGGATATGAAACCTTCCAAGAGCATTTTGAGGCATCATATGACGTTATTTGGGGTAAAATTTTGGTGCTTTGGCACCACACCATTTTTTCATATCCTACACACAAAAACATTTCCAACAACACAAGAACCACCTCAATCGGAGTTTGTATGCAAAAGTTATGCCCCTTGGAAGCTGACATTCTTATTTCGTCCACCATAAAGGAGAAGGGGCTAGCCACGTGATCATGATGAATAAGACCCTAGAAGAGTCCATATTTTAACTTTGGTTAAGAGTTGAGGTAGTCAAACCTAACCATTAGTAGGCTATCAAGCTGTGATATCGTTGGGCCACTAGGAGGAAAATGTGTTCCATTCTTTTCAAGTGCATTTATTCCATAGATGAGAAAAAATAGCTAATAGGGATAGGGGGAAATCACACAGAGAGGAATTGTGCATTGTAGTATTCCATAGGCCACAAACCATAGTTCTTTTTTCTCTCAGCGATTTTATATTTATAGAAAGAGAGCAGAGCGGCCTCACCTTCCAACTGGGTTTTTCTTTTGAAAGATTTTCCTTGGTTATATCTTGTTTCAAATCATAGTTTACAAGTTTTTGTTTCACAATTCTCTATTTTCTGCATAATTTTAATTTGCACACATACACATTTAATAGTAATCTACAGATCTATAAATCTAAAGAGAAATAAAAACCTAATAGTGTAGATTTCAGATTTTTAAATATAGTTTTATTAGATATGTTGTGACAAATTGCCTAATGGAATATCCATGACATTTTATGGATCATGGCTTGATTTTTTTTGTAAGTTTCGAGGGCACATCATGGAGTTGACAATAGAATTTTCCCAAACTTTTGATGATGAGAGTACACAAATTGGTAATCTAATTATTCATCTTTCTAAGTACACATTGTCTCAAATCACTGGTTTACCTCAGTTGGGAGAAAAATGGTTCAAGGAAAAACCCATAGCAGAGAAGGTTTGGACCCATTTTCTCAATAGATCTAGACAAAAACCCAACTAGGCCACAAGAGTCATAAGAATTTGGTTGAAAAATCCATGGAAAGACTTAGTTTTTCTCATCCAAAAGTATATAAATGTTAAGAGGAGATATAGTGAGATGATTTTATACCATATAATTTTGTTGTTACATATAAAAAATAAGAAATGTGTCAATATGCCTTACTATCTGTTGAGAAACCTAACAAAGATGGGCAAGACCATCCAAAGGAAACCAAGAAATGAACACCAAAGTCTTTACCTTCATGAGCTTATTAAGATGATTTTCCAATATGAGCTGCGAAAGAATGATATCACTTGGGAATTGTTTCTCATTGACAATGGGTTTGTGGAATAGATAAATGAAGAAGACACCATAAGTAAATCTAAAGAAGAGCCATAAGGTAACTCTTTACAAAAAGGAGAATCAAGGAGGATAGTTTCTATGGGGCAAAGAAAGATGAAATTGGAAAAGCCTAGAAAACAAACAATTATATCAAACAAGGGTCACTAGAGATAAGACCAAGGAGCTCAATAGTCAAGGTAAACAAGTCAATAAAAAAGAAGAACAAGAATTTGTAAAGATTACTAAGAGGCCAAGAACAAAAATTTCTACTCCTGTAGCATCAACATTGGAAATTGATAATGATCAATAAATTTTATATAACTATATTGAATCTTTAGAGGCAAAGGAAAGAGAAACATCCACATTTGCAAAAGCAAAAGAAAAAAACTTTACATTTGCAACAGAGGAAAAGGAACCATCATCATTTGAAGAGAGGAAATTTTCCACCTTTGGAAACACTTAGCAAGTCACTCAGTATTCCAAAGGAAAATATCCCATGTCATTTTTAGGAATCGATATGAAAAAGAAGAAAAGGAAAATACTAATTATTTTTTGAAGAAATGAAAGTGTTGGAAAGGTATATTGAAACTCAGAATGAGATGCTCACCATGCACAGTATAAACACCATTGAAGAAAATTAAAGATTAAAATAATAGATTGAAATGTTACAAAAGGAAAACAACCTCATATTAAAGCAAGCTTACCAATGCTACAAACAAGGACAAGCAATAAAGGCTAAAAATGAAAGTTTGATGGTGAAAGTACTCATGTAGAGACTGAGGCAACCAATATAGAGAGGGCGCACATCGAAGCGAGGGCCTTGTAAGTATGAGAAAGACACAATTTTGATGGCATGGAAATATGCAATAAATTCTTTTGGGGGAGATGTCAGTCCTTAGTTTCGTCGCTAAAACACCACTTAATTTCCATTTCAACCATATTTACCCTATTTTCATTCTCTTTTGTTTCATTTTTCTCACATTTTTTCCAATAAAACCTTAAAATGTTTTTCACGCAATTTTATTTTAATTTTTATTATTTGACTATTTTTAAGTGTTAAAACGTCGATTTGACTAACTTGTATAGGAAGTGATTCGGTCTAATAATTTCTTTTCTATTAAGATATTTATATGTAGTTTAGAGAAAATTGGGAACATGGAAGTTTGCTCCTAGTTTACACGAGATGGGAAACCTCTTCTTGGATCTGTGAAAATCCACACACAAATTCCCAGTCAACACATGGTGAATGCTACGATGCAAAGGAAAATCAATCTTTCACAACAAACAAATCCACCTATGTTTCAATAATCGACAATTTGACACGATTTTGGTTGCCATAGAGGTTGAATCTATTGGAGAGAAATGCTAAAATTGGTCATTTGGTTAGCTCATGGAGGATTATTAACATTTTAATTTCGTTTTTCCTCTATATAAATACTCATACAAGTGAAGGCATGGGGATTAAGTTCCTTCATATAGTCAAACTTTTAACTAAGTGTTGTACATGTATTTTTTAGTATATATACAATAGCTATGGGATTTTACATTCCATAATTTTCTTAGTGTGTGAAAGCCAAAGCTTGGAGGCTCCCAGATATCTTGGCATGTGCATCAAATTTCTTTCCTGCATATATAGTCTAGTTTTTTGTGATTGTGTTACTGGTAGATATCTCTTTATTTTCTCCTTAATTTTCTATTACATATGTGAATTAGCATTTTTTTATGTGCAACAACTATTTGCTTTAATTTCGTGTAGACATTTCTTTTAAAAATAAGTCTAAATCTTGCTTTTGGGTAATGATTGGAGTGTTCTGAGCCCCACGGGGCCAACTCAATTAGTAATGGTCATGAAAGTGAAGTCTTATGTGTGAGGAGATTTGAGGTTCAAATCAACCAAATTCACCTATACTCGTGGAAGGAGAATACATAGGAACATAGAGGTTATAGTGATACCAATTAGAATTGACTTTGTGTCACATGAGTACGAACTATCCCAGTGGTTGATTCCTCTGGATACAAAAAAAATGATTGGAATGGCATGAAAAGTCTTGTTGCAATCTTCTTTCACCCATGTGAGTAGAATATAAACACTACAACTTTATTTTCCACTTGGTGAGAACCCAATGTATGGTTAATTAGCTAGCTATACCTAAGCCCATTACTTTGATTTAAACTAAAATAATTGTTTCAATTCAATGCATAAGTGATTAGAATTTATTTCCCAATCAGCAATCCCCACAAATGAAGGAAATATTGATGTGTGAGTATTTTGAGGTGTGATATCCAACAACCTATATTTATACCTATGCAACATTTGTATTCTAGATTGGAATAGATTAGTTCCATTTTATCTTGAAAACCACATTGATAGTTTAGGACCTTGATTTACTTTGCAATAGTTCAAGTAGAGTTAGCCTTGATATCAAGTTAGAGTTTCGTAATGTTTCCATGGTAGTGACTTAATGTATTTATACCTTGTTTAATCATATATATAAAGCTTGAATTCTATTCTCAGTCAAAGCTTGAATTTCATTCTTAAGCTTGAATTCCATTATTAGTTAAAGTTTGAACTTCATTCATCAACCAGATGTAGCTGTATCAGAAAAAATAGGGGATTGAATCTTTTTTCGCGGCCAAGAGCGTTTGACCTAGCCGCCGTCTCACTGCGTTTCTGGCCGCAGGCCAGCCTCGACCATCTGGTTCTGCTTTGGAAGGCTCTGCCATTATCATAGGTGACAGGATCTTTGCCTCTAGAAGCGCGGTGTCCCAAGGTTTCGCGGCATTTTTCCCAAAATATCTGCTTGCTGGAAGCGAGCAGTGTGCTATTGGGCTTTTGGGTGTCTGCTTGCGCGGCACTGCAGCTGTAGCGCTCCTTCGCTCAGTCCAGCAACGCCTTTCTCATGGAGTCCAGCGGGGCCCCTGTCCTCCCCCATCCCGCCTTTGGAGGTTTTCGCGTTCAAAGCTATGATTCCTGCAAGTTCGAAGCACCCTCCCTTGGCTAGTCAGCAGAAATTTGTCAAGAAATTAGACTCTATCCCCACGGTTGCCCTTCCTGAAGAAGAAACTTGCAAAGCTGCTTTGAATCTAGCTGAGAGAGGGATAATAGGCCAGTTTACGGGCCTTTGGCATTCCCCCAAGTCAGTGGAGGACTGGACTCAAAGAAATTTGTCTCCCTTGATCAAAGAGGGTGTGAAAAGCTATTTTGTGGGCTAATGATTCTTCGTATTCGTTTTTGAAAACCCGGATGATAGAAGCCTAATCTTCAGAAATGGTCCTTATTTTATGGGACCGCAAGGTCTGTGTCTAAACAAATGGTCCCTTGATTTTCATCCCTCCCAGGATGTCCCCTCTGCTGTCCCGGTTTGGGTGCGACTTCCCCATCTGCCTCTTCACTGCTGGAATCAAAAAACTGTTCAGATCATCGGTAGTGCTCTAGGAAAATACATAGATCAAGCTGCAAGAAAAGACCAGTACTCATGTGCCCGAATCTGTGTAGAAGTTGATCTAGAAGAGGGTTTGCCTGACGCAATTAAGCTCACTGTTGCTGGATGGACTCACGTCTAGGCACTGGATTACGAATAGCTTCCTTTCAAATGCAGACATTGCCATGGCCATGGTCATTTTGCAAAGCACTGCAAGAAAAAGGCAGAGGAGCAGGCAAACAAAGAAACAAGGATAAATGGACAGTTGTCCAAAAAACTGCCCATCAAAAAAAGGGAAATGGCAAAGGTAACACGTCCGGAGTTCCAAGCAGTTCCAAGCTCAATGAAGAAAAGGATGCAACCCCGAACGACGCAGAAAAAGCCAAGACCAATCCTGCAAGATCGACCCAGGAAAATCTGGAACACATAGAAGTCCCTCCTCCCAACAAAGATGGAGAAGAAGTTATACAGGTCGAGGCCTCACAAGGTAGCCCCTCCAACCCCTCATATGCTGAAGCAACAAGGAAAAAACTAGTAGATAGCTCGGGTTCTTCAGAGGATGAAACCTTCAAGCGTCCTTTCAAAAGAGCAGGTAGGAAATCTCACAAAGAACTAAGGGAAGAGGAGGCTGAACGACTCAAAGTTAAAGGAAGCCAGTCCACCATAGAAATGTCCATTGGAAAAAACACTAGAAGAAGGCCTTCTAAGGGAGGCCCTATCCCCCCTCTCAAGTAAATTATGAAGCTCACCTCTTGGAACTGCAGAGGATTGGGGAACACCTCTAAAACTAAAGCAGTTATGGATCTCCTGAAAATAGAACCCTCAGACATCCTCATGCTCCAAGAGACGAAGATAGAAGGGCGAGCTCTTCTAGATATCAGCAAGTCAAAATGGAAGAAAAGCGCAGGCAAAGCAGTAAGTTCAAGGGGATCTTCCGGAGGGCTGGCAACTCTTTGGACAAAAGATTTATTTCAGCTAAAAAAATCTCATGAAACCCAGCACTGGATCTTCACGAAGCTGACACACTGTGCAAGTAAGCTGACCATCTCTCTGTTTAATCTTTATTTCCCTGTCATATACTCTGAAAAACGAGAATGCTGGAACTCTCTCTTAGCTTTTTTAGAACAACATAATCCAAGAAATATTATCATAGCAGGAGACCTCAATATAGTCTTGAAAACAAAAGAGAATATGGGTGGCTCGAGAAGCAGAGATCCTATGCTGGCCTTTGTGGAAGAACTCTCACAGCAATGGGACCTTTTAGACTTCAATCCTGTCCGTGGTCTTTACACTTGGTCCAATAATAGATCTAGGCTGGACCAAATTTCTGCTTGCCTGGATCGATTTCTGGTTGAAGGCTCCCTTATGATGAATAAAAGGATAATCAAGACCAAAATTCTTCCTAAACTGACCTCTAACCACAAGCCAATCCAGCTTCTCCTAGAAGACGAAGAAGATCTAGGCCCTCTCCCATTCCGCTTCAGCCGCTTATGGATTGAGAGAGAAGGCTTCATCGATATTGTGAAAGAAGCATGGGCCAAATAATGGCAGAAGTGTCCTCAGACACATAATTTTA
The DNA here is from genome assembly GCA_000404065.3 of Pinus taeda. Lineage (NCBI taxonomy): Eukaryota > Viridiplantae > Streptophyta > Pinopsida > Pinales > Pinaceae > Pinus > Pinus taeda. Next base: position 119,384 of record APFE031221311.1, on the reverse strand, counting down.
TTAATCAGAAAAAACAATTACATAATTTGATTTTGCAAGAGTTTACACCCGAACAACCAAACACTCTTGCAATGAGCTATTTATAAGCTCCATGTCCTAACTACCTCTAATTATGGATCACTTACTAAATAACAAGTGTCCATTTACAATAAATGCTTATTCAAACCAACTAGCTAACTAATCTCCTAAAATAGAGCCTAAGATACGACACATTTGGAGAGTCATATCTTGTTACAACAACAATATACTAATTCTAATTGTCTCCATTAAATAATTAAACATTCTAGAATAAAATAATTAATGTTTAATTTCTTAAATTAATAATTATTTTATTTCAATTTTATAACCTATGATAATAATTTATTTTTGGATCATCTAACACCAAAACCTTCTCAGGGTCCTCAAGTTTTGTTTGGGAGCAAAACTTAAGGCCACAAAACATGCTTTGAAGGATTGGATAAGGAAACCAATCCCCACTCCAACCAGCATAAGAAAAGAAGCAGTGTATACTCTGGAGACCCTGCAAGTAGATATGGAAAGCAATGAGATCACATCGGACCTATTGGAACAAGAAATAAAGGCCCAATGCTCAACTTACCGATCCTTCTGAAAAGAAGAAGAATATTGGAGAATCAAATCCAGAAGTTTGTGGCTAAAAGCAGGGGATCGGAACACCTCCTTCTTCCACAGACAATATAGAGCACGGTTGTCCAGGAATCACATCTCATAAATAAAAACAACAGAGGGCCATGTCAGCAAAGGCTTCACCCAAGTCAAAGCTGCTACTGATAGCCATTCCAGGAATTTATATAGTGAGGGATCTCAGGTCTACGGGGAGGAAACAACATATTTCCTCTCTAACATTCCACATCTCATCAGATCTGAAGATAATGCTGCTCTTTCCAGTGAGGTAACAGAGGAGGAAATCATCAAAGTTATCTGGTCCATGGAATCAGACAAGGCTCCGGGCCCAGAGGGATTCACAATACATTTCTATAAAGCCTGCTGGAATATCATTAAAACTGATCTCCAAAAAATGGTAAAGGGGTTCATGAGAAAAGCTAAGATCGGTGGAGGAACCAACTCCACTTATCTAGCCTTAATTCCCAAAGACTCCAATCCGGAAACATTTGCTAGATTCAGACCTATATTGCTTTGTAATGCATCTTACAAAATTCCGGCCAAACTGTTAGGAAATAGGATCAAGCCTCTGCTGAAAATGCTGATCTCCAGTCCCCAAGGTGGTTTCGTGGAAGGCAGGCATATCCTCGACAATGTCATTCAAGTTCAGGAGACAATCCATTCCAGCAAACAGCAAAAAGAGAAAGGTATGTTGATAAAATTAGATATGGCAAACGCGTTTGACAGAGTAAATCGCTCTTTCCTCATTAAGGTTCTCCTTTCCTTTGGCTTCTCTCCCCACTTTGTCCAACTTATAAATGCCTGTATCGACAATCCGTGGATCGCCCCCCTTGTCAATGGCCGCCCTTCAAATTTTTTTCAAGCTCGGAGAGGCATCAGGCAGGGATGCCCTCTCTCTCCCTTCCTGTATATCTTGATGGCCGACTCCCTCAGTAAAACTCACAGCTGAAAGAATTTTTGGCTCCCTTCCTGGTCTCAAACCCTCCTTAAGTGTCGATCCTTTGAACCATGCACTCTTTGCAGATGATTCACTTCTCCTCGGAGGTGCGTCTACCAGAATTGCCAAAGCCTTCGACTTTGTCCTAAAAAGCTACTGTAGAGTTTCTGGAGCACTGGTCAACGAGAGTAAGAGTGAAATCTACAGCTGGAACACTGGTCAACAAGAGCTCATAAGCATCTCGAACCTCCTAGGGTTCAGAGGACATGCTCACTGGGATCAGATCAAATACCTTGGACTCCCCATCACAAATGGATCTAACAGGAGGTCGCTCTGGATTGACATCATATGCAAAATCAAAGCAAAAATAATAGCTTGGGGTGGCTTCTGGTTAACTAAAGGAGGCAAAGTTATTTTAATCAAGTCACCGTTGTCCGCGCTCCCAATTTATCAAGCTGCATTCTTACTAGCCCCTAGAAATGTTATGGAACAAATATTTAAACTTTTAAGAGATTTTTTATGGCAGGGAGGGAAAGGTGATGAAAGAAAAATGCACTTAGCTAATTGGGGACTGGTAAAAAGGCCGATCGCAGAGGGTGGCCTTCAAATTCGTGACCCCTCCCTCGTTAACCTTGCATTGGGAGGAAAGCTCTTGTGGAAAATGGCACATGAGCCCAACCATCCGATCAACATGTCTGTTGTCAAAATATGCCCACAATTCGTCTTTCAGAATTCTGCATTTCGACCCGCCTGTCAACAGCACGCAGGTCTGGACTCTCTGCTATAAAAGCAATATCTTCTTCAAAAAATTACTGTATAGAGTGTCGGGCAATGGCAAACGAACTAATTTGTGGCATGACCGAATCATGGGGTGCGATCCTTTGGAGGAGAACGAGGATATTTCAGACCTCAGAGATTGGTTGATTCGTGCAGGCATCAATAGCTTATACGATCTCTCTGTTTGGGATCATTGGGGAGAATGGGCCGGATGGGACTTCCATGGCGTCCCTATTTGGTTAACGCCCCAAAAAAACCTACTCGTTGAGATGCTGGAAGGCTCCACTCCTGAAAATCGATATATGAAAGAAGTTGGGCTTGGGGACAGTCAGGCACATAGTCCACAACAGCAAGCTACAAAGCTCTTTAGGACTCAAAGAAAAACAGTCACTCTCCGGCCTTTTGGAAACTAGTCTGGGACAATCTAGCTCTTCCAAAAGTGAATTTCTTTTTTTGGACACTAGTTCACAACAAACTTCTAACAAGAGACAATTTAGAGAAAAGGAACATTGCAGGGCCTCATAGGTGTGAGCTATGCAGAAGCAACCTTGAAACTGCCCAACATTTATTCTTGGATTGTAATTTTGCTAAGGAAGTGTGGGGTCTTACTCTTTTGGATCTTCAGATTCCCGCTTTCCCTCAGAGCACTGTTGCTGATCTGTTCGCCTCTTGGAGCAATTTCTATCCTCATAGCATCCCCATCAAATCTTTCTGGCGTAACGTTTGGACAACTATTCCCAAATTTGTTTGCTGGCAGCTCCGGTTGGCTCGTAATGATCAGATCTTTAATGGACTTCGACATTCCCCTCTTCAGGTCGCAGTTAAAGCTAAAGCCTTCCTCTTGGAAGCAGCCCAACAACAGTGTTTTAAAGAAGATTCATTGCTCCTTCCTGGAGAAAGGAGATGGCTTTGTCCCCTTGAGCCTTCTCCTCGAAAGTTCCTTCTCACTCCTCAAACAGCAAACCCGGATTGGCGTAAAAGAGACCTTGAGGATTCTTTCATAAACTGATGGAGGTCCAAAAATCTTACCACAATCTTTTTCGATGGGGCCTCCAAAGGAAACCCCGGGATTGCTGGTGCTGGAGGGGTCATTTATTCTTCGGATGGGAGTTCAAGAGACTGCTTCTCCTGGGGTTTAGGCCAGAAAACCAAAAACCAAGCAGAGATATTTGGTCTTCTCAAAGCTTGTCTTATAGCAAGAGAAAAGGGTGTCAAAGACCTCCAAGTCTTCGAAGATTAGGAGATTCTAATAAAAAAATTAAACACAAAGGACCTCTTCAGCAATGCTAGTCTCAACAAAATGCTGGGTAGATTGAAAAGAGTCCTTCAAGAATTCACCTCCTACAAGTTCTATCACATTCTCAGAAACCTGAATAGTGAAGCGGACCAGATGGCAAACAAAGGATGCTCTCTCATGAAAGGGCAGCTAATTATAAACGACGACAGTTTCTTTCAAATTCCTTGAAAATGTTGTAACTTAAAAGCTGAATTTGCTGGCTGTTTTCTTTGTAACTAGGGATGCCTCGGCAAATGCCCCTCCTATCTTTTTCAAATAAATAAAACTTATAACCGTTACAGTTAAAAAAAAAAATGTTTGAACTTCATTCTCATTCAAAGATTGTTTAGTTAGATTTCATAGGTTTTTTATTTTAGTTTGAATCTCATTTTTTACTCAAACCTTCAATTAGCATTCTTTACTAGCCTTTTGAATATCATAGCTCATTTGAAATTTGATAATATATTCATCCTTAGTTAAGCTTAATATTTATTAAGGTAATACATTAGGAAACTAACCTAATTATTTCACAATAGTGAGTGTGCTTTATTTGTTTACAAACCCAAGATTAATACGATAAATGTCTTAATTTATCTACATAAATTAAGCATAACAATGACCTTGCATGCATCCTAATGTGAATTCTAGATAACACACATTTTTTTCTTAGAAGTATGATCAAGGTAAAGTATGACTCTTCCCTTTGTAATAATTTTGCAATGCATATATTTTTGTAATTTTTAGAGATTAAGCTAATGTAGTCTTCAACAACCTTTACAAAAATGGTGCCAAGAAGTGATGGTTGATGGAACTATTGAAACAATTCAATGTCATGGAACATGAGACACTTATTCATCAATCTAGGTGTGTAATACTTCAAAGGCACTGTGCACTATGTAAGTAAACTACAAGAGTGTACTCTATTAATGAATTTTTAGATAAAAAAAGTAACAAAATATAAGTAGAACATCTAATCTTCATTCTACTTTCTCTAGGATATTGGCCTAGGGATCACCTCTTCTTATTGTTTTCTAGTAGTTAGGTGGAGTAATATCAGTCCCAACAAAGTGTAAAACAAGGGGGGATGACTTAGAAAAGGAAAATCAACAGATGTTGCCTACATATCACAATATTAAGAAAACTATATCAATAACATGATACCCATGAAAAGTACAAATTCCATAACTCATAATGTTGGTTACTACAAATTAAGGGAATGAAACAACACGAAATCTATGAAGTGGAAATATTTAGAATGAACTAAATGGTTGATAAAATAAATTAATAAAATGAAATGAGCACAAGAATAAGTAACCCATGAAAATAGAAGAATGATAACATAATAAGGTTTTGTGCTCTTCCCTCGAGTTGGCCCTAACCAAAGGAGTTCAAAAAAATAGAGAAAATCATTATTAAAGATGAATTATAGTCTCTTTTTTTATTCAAATTATCATTAAATTACATTACACAACAAGTGCCACAACTATTGCTCTCTAAACTCAAGAAACGATCATTGAATAATATGCAAATTCGAAATGGGAAATTAGGGACCCTATTTCTATGATATATTCCTATCTAAATAGTCACATTTCTTCTAGAAGAGCCCTTAATGACCCATTGAATCAAATCCCTAAGTGATGGGGCAGAATGCTAATGACCCTATTCCTCTTACGAAGTTGCAACTGTGTAATGGGGGCCTTTCATTCCTCTTGCTTCTAGTTTCAATTTGAATTGCAAATAAGTTTGGGGGAGATTGAGTTGTTCTAGAGTGAATTTTCATCCCCCATAACATGGTAACTTGTTTAGTCTCTTCCATTGATGTTGTAAATAGGATCCACAAATTTTACTCCTTGGTTACTTTTATCCTAGTGCTTTAGTTCAAAGGGAAGCATGCTATGTGATGACATTCTAGTGCATATTTCAATCTTTTGATGAAAGATGCAATAAACTTTACCTCATTGCCAAAAAATGTTAATACTAATAAAATCCAAACCACATAATTATTTACCCACAAGGACTTTAGACATCAAGCATTAAGTTTTCATCCATTTGAAAATAAGTCGAATCCATTCCTATCTATATATATATATAGATATATATAGATATGCTAGTGAAGATCTAATTGACCATTGGAAAATGGAAATGCTTAAGAGGTATTAAGTTTAATAGGAAAATATATCAATGTATTATGACAGATTAAATAGATGGTAATTGGATCACAACCTTGGAGTCCACTAGTATAGTTGTTTCCATGTCATGTATTAATCATTGTACCTTTATGGGTAGAACATTATACATTACATTTATGTAGTTAAACCACATAATGGTTGACTCAATATGCTCTTTGTAGTGTTGGTTGTGGGATTTGTACTGTCTTTGTATTTAGGGAGATTTTCATGGTGACAAACTAGTTTATCTCCTCTCCACCACTAAATTTGTATGCTTTGAAGCTGGTCTAGAGTGTGTTAAACCATTTGTTGAACTCTTTACTATCGATTTTTTTTCTCAAACATGGGAAAGTTACAATCAATCTTCTACTTGAATGGGCCATTGCTACCAAGCAAGCATGATCTATGATTGGTAAATGTTTTAAGTGCAACTCTAGAAAATTTTTTACTAAAGAGTTCTATAAACTAATTGTAAACTGCCTTGTGTTAATTTTGAAGTGATTGATTAATTATTGCTCACATAGTACTTTCATCAAGGCTAGCGAAGTTGGTATTCACTTGGTGTCACATGTTATTTCAAATTGCATTCAGTGCATCTAGCGGTTTGAACAGGGGTTTGATCAACACTATGCTTCTTTTACTAAAATATGGTTCACATTAACATTGAACTCGAGCTAATATGTTAAATTTGGTTCAATCATTGTAAGTGATCAATGAAACAATAAGGCACCGATGAGGTGGGGGGAAGGGTGAAGTGTGTGCACCTTTATTCCAAATATCACATGGAAAGGAAGGATAATGTTCCTATAAGAATGTTGTCTTGTGAGAGACTTATTGCATAATGCATCCTAATAATATGCTTTGCAACAAGGATAAATTTAGTTGCACTATCATAACACAATAGGAATGAAGTTAATTGTGCACAATATGTACGCAAAAACTTGTAGACTAATAGAATGTGTAATAGTGAATGAATGAATCATGTGATTCCATGATTGATCGCACTATCATAACACAATAGGAATGAAGTTAATTGTGCACAATATGTAAGTAAAAGCTTGAAGACTAATAGAATGTGTAATAGTGAATGAATGAATCATGTGATGCCATGATTGAACAATGATCAATGCTAATAAAATAAAAGTTATGTGTAGTATTATTATGCGCGGTAGTAAACTCATGTGTGTATAGTGTGTAAAACGATGAGACAATAAACAATAATGCATTGAAATAGAAACATTCACAAAAACTCATAACTTTTTATTTCTTAGTACAATATGGAACAAAGATTACAAGTTAGACAATAATCTATAAGCTAAGAAATCCGAAAGGCATCCCATGAATAAAAGAATCAAAGACATAAGATATAAGCTTCAATTGCTATACACTTAATGCCATTATAAAACTACAAAACTGTATGTTGTGACTATAATGTTTTGAAATAACTTTGTATGGTCATTTGTATGTAATGTATGATTGTGAGGCCAAACATGAGGAACAAGAAAAGAAACTCAATAATGAATTGATGTTGAATAAACAAGATGTAAATCAATATCTATATAAATCACTAGTGATAAAATGATCAATTGAGGCAATTCCTAATGACAAGCATCATGCATGGTGAGCAAGGAGGATCACTAAGATATTCTTTGAAATAAGATTAGGTAAGGTATGTACTTAATTGATCAAACTTAATCACTATCCTAAGAGTAAAGGTTAGGTTTACATAGTGCATTTGATTATTTGATCATATCACTTACCATTTATTTAATATATATATATATATGGAATGTACTGTAACATGGATATGGTGCACTAAATTATCATTAAGTTGGCTTGGAAAATTGGTCAATAAATAATTGTTAAAAAAATTTGATATAATAATTTGACTTACATAGTTTAGATATTAAATAAAAAATAAAAAAATATCTAATCAGAACAAAAATTATTTGAGACTATCTTTCAGATTAATCACATAAAATAATTTTATGATCTACATTTTAAACTTACCCATAAAATTCATCTTCAACACCTCTCATCACATTTGATGTTCCAACACAGCGCAAAACTATACACATGCACAAACCATAAACCACCGAAGCAATTGGTTGAAACCAAACAACTCAAGTGTTATGTGCAAACTAGTTTTCAATTTAAAAATAAAATCAATTGAAACCAAACCACTCAAGTGTTATGTGCAAACTAGTTTTCAATTTAAAAATAAAATAAAATATTTGAGGAATCACAAAGCAATTGCAATCCCTTTCGTATTAAAATAAACATAAAAACTCCCTTGCAGCTTTCACTTTATTCTTTTCTTTCATGATTCTAATTTAGAACGGTCGGTGGATGATAGGTGTTTCCACAATTGACCCCGTTCAATTTTGGGTAGTTGCTGGAGGTGGTTGTTAGATATAATCTGTTCGTATAGTAGAGTGACAGAAGTGAAGAGAAATTCCGTATGAAGGAAAATAGTGACCGGAGGTGGTGGTCTTGCTTATCTATTTGTATAAGTAGGGGTAGAACTGAAGGGGAAATTTCGTAGGAAGGAAAATGGTGCTATCTCGTTCTTCCTCTGGTTTGTGCCCATCTTCCCAAATTGAAAGTGTAAATTCAAATGCCTGAGCATCACTGTCACCCTCATCTGTAGTTCGGATACGAGGAGATTATTTAAATAATATTTTCATTTATATATATATATATATTTCAATTCGGAGATTTAATTGGTAAATTGGTTGCTTGTTATTAAGAAGATTTGGGATTTAGTTATTGATAGATTTGTTGCCAGTTATTAAAAAATCTGGGATCTAGTTAGTGAGACTACCATTATACTCTTGAGCCTACAGCGAGATTGCCACTATACTCTTGAGTCTACAGCAAACAGCAACTAGCAACTGCCCATAAACCCTTTTCAATAATTAAATCAAATTGGGATCCAGTTAGTGAGACTACCACTATACTCTTGAGCCTACAGCGAGACTGCCACTATACTCTTGAGTATATAGCAACTGCCCATAAACCCTTCTCAATAATTAAATCAAATTTCGAATTTAAGTGGCCCCTTTATTAATGGGCAAATCCTTGAGATATCTACCATTCAACCTAGCCCCATAAGCTATTACAAATACATTGTTGAATACGACATATAAAACTTGTATTAAACTTGTACTGGGTCCATGGAATTGTTGCTCTACGCTCAAGCGTAGGATACAATTCTAATACCGAGATTTGGTAGTTTCATAACTTTGTAAACACAGTATCAAAGAAAGAACATCAAGTACAACAGAAGGAAGCCTATAACCAGCCAGCACCGCCAGCATTACAACAGCAACCCAACTCTTTGCTTTGCTTGGTAGCCAAGACTGTTTCACCAACACCCACTGAACAGCCAGATATACAGAATCACAATCAGAACCAACTAACCCCTCCATTATAATTAATCCTTTGAAGCAAACGCTCATCTGATATCTTTTCTTCACCCTTCATGATATTTGCTTTTCATGAACATGGAGTTTGCTAAGCAAATATTTTCTGTCAGTTTGGCTTTCATACTTTTATTTCTGGTATTCCTACCTGCAGTAACAGATGGTGCAGAATGCAGGACCAAGTTCAGAGAAATGGGGAAAATAAAAACATACAAGAAATGCAAGGATTTGCAGACTCAAGGAGCCTCTATTGCTTGGACACTGTTTCCCCACAACAAAACTTTGGATATAGTCTTCTCTGGTCAAATGATATCTTCATCAGGATGGATAGGATGGGGAATCAACCCTGTGGCTCCCAATGTCATGGTGGGCACCAGAGTCCTGATTGCCTTCAGGGATCCCTCGGGATCAAGCGTTGTCATGCCTTATTATTTGGATGAAAAAGTTAAAAACCTGCAGACTCCCCTCGTCCCTAAGAAAACCGACCTTCATGTACTCAAAAGCTCAGTGGAGTTGAGCTCTTCCTCTGCAAGGATCTTTGCCACCATAAAGTTGAGTTTCAATCATAGTACTTCTCTTATTAACCATGTGTGGAACCGAGGAGCTTCTGTGCAGGGCTATTCGCCTGCGATTCATGGGACCAGCGTTGAGGACCTCAGATCGACAAAGACTGTTGAAATGGTGTCTGGTTCTGTGAGATCTAAAGCAGGTAATTACATTGAGCTTTGGTCTAAGTTTTTTGAATTTTTTTGCCCTGAATATTATCAAAATGCTCACTAGCTTATTTCATTTTTAGATATATCCTAACCTTTTTCCCCTCTTTTAATCTACTGATTTTCCCTCATATACCGGATGTTACCATTTATCCCAGCTGTATGGTTGAAAAACGCAATAACGGATAGCTTATCTCTGGTTAAAGATTCATGATTTTGAATATGATAAAGCTGAGTCTTTATTAAGAATTCATAATTTTGAGGAGGCTGCTTCAGTTACACTCTATTTTAAATATAATTTTTTTTGGAGAGAATTTACACTTTTCATTATAAATATAAAAAATAATTATCAAGGGAATTTAACTTCTCATAAGAATTTTTTTGTTTATGAAATTTTGAATTGATAGTGATTAGTGTAATTATGAGATTTTGAAACCATCCCTAAGCTTTAACCAATACAATGTAGGAGTTAATTAAATTAAAATAAATTATAAAATATATATATTTTTTTATATTAAATCTTGAATATAAATAAATATATAAATTTATATATATATATATAATATATATAATTAAATATTAAAATGTTTTAATCAATAACTAATGTAATAAACCTCATGTATTTTCATAATATATATAAATTTAGATATATTTAATATGGATTCTAATTTAATAAATTATATTTAAAAATTTAATAATTAATTAATTATATACCTCATATGTAAATTTCATATATCATATAATTTAAATATGGAATTTTTTGATTTATAAAATTATAATCTAAATTTTAATATTAATTAAATTATAATTTTTAATGAATAATATGATACATTTTAATCATATTATTATATTTAATATACAAATTAGATATTTAAAAAATCATAATATGTAGTTTGATTTGAATTTAATATGCAAGAATATATATAACTTCATTTTTATATCAAAATTTCTAAATTAAGATATTTTCATTATTTTTAATATAAAATAATAATTCTTCTTTCTTTGTTTATGTAGGGGATACCATCTTTAATCGTCAGAACTTGATAATAGCACATGGACTTCTTAATAGCATATCATGGGGATTCCTTCTATTACTTGGTGTGATAAGTGCTCGTTATCTTCGACAATTTGAATCTTTGGATCCAGCTTGGTTCTACATCCATGTCACCTTACAACTAACAGGATATGCCATGGGAGCAATGGGATGGGCCATTGGCATCAAGCTTGGAAAACAATCTGTAGGCGCAATGAATGATTTTCATCGTAAACTTGGGATCACTATCTTTTCGTTGGGATCTATTCAAATATGTGCTTTACTCTTTCGTCCCAAAAAGACCCACAAGCTGAGAAAGTATTGGAAATCATACCACCATTTCGTTGGCTACAGTTGTGTGATCATAAGTGTAGTGAATGTATTTGAAGGGATTAGCTTGCTACAACTTTCCCCAGATTCTTATGTCAAGTTGGTATATAGTTTGACCCTTTCATCTTTGATTGGAGTTTTCGTTGTCTTAGAGGTAAACAACTGGATTGTATTTTTTAAAGGTGTAGATGAAAATGACAACAATGCAATAGCTGTCAAAATGGAAAACTAGTATGTATAAGGGATAAGAATGTATTGAACATATCATGTGGACTTTGAGTTTCATGGCATTTTGATGCAAATTTCATGGTGGATATTTTGTTTCATTCAATTTTTTTGTTTCCAAAAGGATTCTTAAGAATAAAAAAGCTTAGTTATAATGTAGTTATTAATAAATTTAAAAACTAATTTAGTGGATACATTATCAAAAACCCTAACTAATATTTGGTTAGAGAGACATAATCTTAATGAGTCTCATATTTATGCTATAACATGATTTTTTATAATAATAGCTAATTGTTGCATTATGAATAAAGAAATGTTGTTTTAATGAAGCTTTTTATTTTTGTATTCTAAAAAATAATAACAAATTGAATATGATTTTGTGGTCAACAATTTGATTTGATTTTTAAATTATTGTTAATATTGAATATGAATTATGGGTTATAATTTATATTTATTTTGAATATTATTTCTTTTTTCCAAATAAAAAAATAAGTAGTTTTATTATATAAGTAACAATATTACATCAACAAATGCTTAAGGAATTTTTGTGGTTTATGGTCCCATGTGGAATCTACAAGTTTTTCCAATAAGAAACTCATCAAGTATAAGAACATTTGAAATATACAAAGAAAAAATATGAGGCATTAGTATCCTAAAGTAAATTGGTCCAATAATTGACAAACACTATAATTTTCTAAATATATCAATAAAATTTACTAGTACTATAGAGTTGTCCACATTTTCATAAATGAAGTGATCTTAGTCCAAAAATAAAGAAAATATTTAAAAATTCATTTCTCAGTCTTGGAGCCAAGTTGTGTGAAAATATTTTCAGGAGCCTTCTCGGTTCTATTCAAGGATTTTCCAAGATCGCCTATCCATTTCCACTCTAACCTCCGAGAGAATATCTACCTCATGATTTTTCTCCCTATAAATATGGGTGAATGAGAGATGATAGAATAAGCTAGCAGTTCTTTTTGATGTCTTAATAAAAGGGTGTAGTTTGCATAATGAACTTCCTTGTCATCAAATTGATTGTTAGAAGGGAATCACCATAAACATGAATAATTGAAATTCCTTTTTCTTTGGCAATTTGAAGAAAGAGTTTTAAGGCCATCAATTCACTGTAATTGTTTGTGGTTGGCCTAAGAGCCATTGAAAAAAAAGGAGATATCAAAGAGATGTAGTATGCCACTTTCCCTCCTAGGGATGGGTTCCCTTATGCAACTCCATCAAAAAATCCTAAGGGGAGTCCTTTTGGATTGTATAAATCAGTATTGGGATTTTGGGCATAGAGGAGATATTTTGTGGAAAAGCAGAAGAAATTATCAGGCTCTGAATAACATAATGAGTATGGTATGGAAATGAGTCTCGAAATAGGGAATGGTTCTAAGAAAGCCAAATACCCTAGGAAATGATCATAGGAAGAGCCTTTATATCTTTTGTGAGAGGGTTAGATAGCCAATTTTTTAGGGCTGCAAAAATGAAGTATCCTTCCCATGAACAAGGAATTTAATAGATCTCTTAAATTTTGACCAAAATTATTTCATGAAGGGGCAATCCAATATGAGATGTGAATTTATTTTATAATACCTTTTGTGGTAGGTTGCATCTTCTAGGCCCGATGAAATTCCTTGTTTAAAATTGGTCTTACATATGGGATTTATCAATTATAAGGAGCCACACAAAGAGATTAGCCTTAGTTGAAAATTTTAGTTTCCATAGCTTCTTTCCCCACCAGGGGGTTAGAACTTCTTAAGTTTCCTAAGCTAAGGAAATGAAACCTACTTTTGGACTATAGCCACTTGAGGGGTTGGGAGACAAAATTAATCTGGGTCATCTTGATTTGAGGGAACGATGAAAGCATTTTTAAGAGTAGTAATGTAGTTTTCTAAAGAGGATCCTAATCTTCCTAAATATTGACCTCTTTCCATGATAACCATCAACCCTATTCATTTACAGAAATTCCCTTGCTAGATTTGATTTAAGAAGAAGAAAAATTCTCTAATTATTATATATTGTATGATTTGGGAGAACATGATTAGTAGAGCATCTTATCTAGAGATATTTTCTAATAAGAACATTTGTTCCTTTCCCAAATTTCCACAACAAACAATTTTAATGAGGGGGATGTAGTTTACCATGGATTATCATATAATTGAGCCATCATGTCCTTTTATTTTGGTTCCTTATCTAGTCCACCAATGTTTCCTAATGGGGGTATTTTCCTGCACAACCTAAATCTAGAGGCCCAATCGTTAAATAAAACACCAAATATTTATTTGTAGCTAGGGCCTTGGAGAAGAGGAAAATATTTCAATCCCCATCCTCAAAGCCTCTTAGGAGTAGCTAATTTTCTCCAAGAGGCCAGGAATAAAGACTTGTTATCACCTAAGCCAAACAAATGAAATATGAAAGAAATTTGATGGATTTTGTCTAAAATTCCTTTAGGAACCTAGGCTAGGGTGATCTAATAGATATGATAGCTTCCAAAATAGAAATAACCAAGACCAATCTTCTAGCTCTAGAAAGCCACTTGTTGCAGTAGGCATTGATTCTTTTTTGCACCTTGTCAATAAGAAACAACCAATCATTTTGTATGTACCCATTAGATTTTAGGTTGAACCCAATATATTTCATCCTTCTTGTAGTGTGTAGCACATGCATTTCCAAGAGTTGGAAAATGTGTTTTTGTTTGACGTATGACATTCCCCAAATAAATAATGAGAAATTTTCCTTAGTTATTTTCATTCCAATATATTTTATTGAATATGGAGAGAACATATTCAACCTAATCCAAAATCTCTAATATCCCCTACACAAGAATTAATAATGTCATCCAAAAAGAGAAGATGAGAGAGGGGAGAAGAAGAGCTTACTACAATTCAGACCTTTTAGGAGTCCATAATCAATTGCTTACTAAATATGTTTATTGATGCCATTTTAAATTAAAAGGAATAGAAGAGGGGGATGAGGGAAGCCAAGCATCAATCCCCTTTTTTTCTATTAATAAGGTGAATATGAACCATTGATCAAAAGGGAAGAAGAGGCAAAGTTGATATGATTTAGATTATAAGAAATAGAGCAGTGGCAAAAAATTAGGTGAATGGGGAGAACCTTGATATATAGCTAAATTACTCTATCAAATTCTTTTGAAATGTCTATCTTGAAGGTCATTGATTTTTACTTTCCTGTGTGAATGAAGTGTAGGCCTTACTGAGCAAGGTCGATAACTTCATGAATTTGGGTCTCTTTGAGAAAACCAAATTGTTCAAGGGATATGTTTTATGAGATGAAATCCTTTAACATCCGAGCTATTAGTTTAGAAATAATTTTGTAGATCTTGTTGCAGAGTAATATAGGTCTAAAATATAAAAGGATCATTGATTATCCAATTTGGATATGAGAGAAAAGAAGTTCAAGTTAAATAAGGACAAAATTTGACCTGAAGTTCTAGCGTATTCCACCACTCTTAAGAGCTCATTGCCTAAAAAAAAAAAAAAAAAAAAAAAAACACTAAACTAGGTACAATTTCACTAGAATATTGTTCGGTCTAGGGCCTTTTCCATTTTGACATTTATGGAGAGTTATCAAGAGTGCCTCTTTTGAGACTTTTCCATTAAATTATCAAACCCATCTTACTCCATGTACACTATAAAGAGATATGCCACATGTAAAATTGCATCTATGGATGCACCAAAGTCTTCCTTGTAAAGCCAATGATTTTTTTTTACCTCCCCAAAGGTGATATCTTTTAAGGACATGAAAAGTGAATCATTTGTCATGTCAAAGGCCCAAAAAACTAGGTACCATTTCACTAGAATATTGTTTGGTCTAGGGCCTATTTGATTTTGACATCCACATAGAGTTATTAAGAGATCCTCTTTTGGGAATTTTCAATTAAATGATCATACCCATATTTTTAATCTGTTCAAACACCTCCTATATTCTTAACTAGATGAACATATGAGTGCCATCATCAAAACCAGAAAGGGATACCCTCATATTCCATACTTTCCCAGTAAGTGTTATTCCTAAGATGAATGGTTATGGAGTTTATCAAACCTTTATATACCTTTAGATCGACAAGAATTTGAGCCATGTTTATGCACCCTGGTGACTGATAAGAAGCATCTACTTCATAAAAAAAATTGATGGTATTCCCAATTTCTCTCACGACTTATGTAGACCGAAATACTAAGGGTATCCCTAGAAGATAAACTAAACCTAAGTTACTTCAAGGTGTTCTAATCTTGCAACAAAATCTAGAGACCATTTCTTTAGGAAAGTGCTTGAGAGACCCAACTCTAGTGTATGAGCAATATGCTTTTCAAATTAGATATAGTTCTCATAATATAGGCCATCCAACCCTTGGCTAAAGCCATATCTCTAGGCTCATAACATAAAAGAGGGTGAAAGTTTTGTTTATCCAACACCATAAAGTATCCATTTTCATTT
This sequence comes from Pinus taeda, assembly GCA_000404065.3. Taxonomy (NCBI): domain Eukaryota; kingdom Viridiplantae; phylum Streptophyta; class Pinopsida; order Pinales; family Pinaceae; genus Pinus; species Pinus taeda. The sequence continues at coordinate 103,400 of APFE031221311.1, read as the reverse complement.
TGTTACTGACAAAATAACCAACCAAGGAATCATTCTCCATTTGTTAGATCTCATTGAGCTTATCGTGTTCTCCAAAAACCATATTAATTTCCTTAACCTTTTATTTGATGTATTTTCAACTTGAATTATGTTCCTCCATAGGATTTGATTTCAAGATAATAAAGGAATGTGAAGGGGCCAAGCTTATAGTGCAACCTCTCATGAGTTTTCTTGTGAGAAACTATCTTATAAAACCCTCTTGTGCACAACTTGATGAGCTTTAATTTAGGGGTGGAATGCATGGATGAAAGTAATGTTTAGAAGTGGATTGATTATATTTCATTGTGAATAGGAGTGTGTTGATGGTGCTATACCTGCCAACATTTGGGGGGTCTCCCCAATATGAATTCCCAATTAGACCTCACATTATTTGGTGTAGGAACCCCATTCAAAATATGACCCGGTTACCAAAGCATTGGGTTTTAATGATGTGCCTTTACTACAATAATGCATAGAGGGGTGTAATTGTGACTTTGGTGAACAAAAGTATAAATCTATGGAGGATCAAGTGCAATGTATTAAAGGTTCTAACACATGGGGGGAATGATTGGGCCCCTTAGAACCCTGTAATAGTATGCAACTTGAAAGGAACAAACGAGCATAAAGACATCACGAGTTAGCCTGCAAAATAGTTCACACGTTAACCATATAGAATTAAACAACAACACACATTCAACAAGGTTCATACTAATGCAAATGAAATATTTCATACACATTAACATAAGTGAAATAACATATATTACAAAAATAATAAGAATAGTCCTACTATATTCACAACATATGCGTGAAAACCTGTTGGCTCTGAAATTTTATTAAAGTGAAAGTTCCAAGCATACACATACCATTGACAAACCACTAGATACAATAGTGGAACATGAAGTATACACCTACTCCTCCAAAGAAAGATACTCCGTCTATGCTATGTAGAAGCCAAGGCTCTCAACAAGCTCCCAAGCTATTGATTCTAAGCTAAAAGTTTAACCAAAAGATTGGCTCCCAAAAATCCCTTTCAATGAGTTACGAGGGTACATTTATAACAAAAAAGGTGACTATTCAGTTCCCCTTGTGACTCTTGGATTTCCCTCATGACTCCTCAACTTCTTTACAAGATGAATCTTTAACTTCATTACATCATGACTCTTCACATTCCATAATTGACACTTGGAATTCCACTTATAAATTAATTAAAAAAGAATATTATAAGGCACTCATACCCATATAAGACAAAATTGGCTAGAGCCAACTAGATAGCCTAATAAGAAAAAACAGTTAAGCTTGAGTTTGGGGAAAATCCAGCTCAACAAATTCCACTTGATTTTTTTTCAGTCATGTAACGGTTCCAAGCATTGTACTACGAGATGACATCCCCACACTGTGTGATGGTGTCAGGATGTAAGTAGAATCTAGCCTCCATGGCATCCAAGTACACCAATTTGGAACTAGTCTGTGTTTCCTTCTTGAGTAGGAGGAACATTGTATTGATTTGGATAGGGAGGCTAATGTACTTCTGCATATTTTTTTTCTCTGTTTACTGCAATATATTCCATGATGGCGATCTTTCTTAGTTTCTCCAAGTATTCTTCAATCTCCTATCTGACCTGATTCCTACGTTTAGTCTCTGTGAGCGATCCAACTGATGGGATCCTATGGGATTTCACCAGGAAGTCCAAGTTGTTGTACAATCATGCATATGAGGCCTAAGTGTTGGTAATGAATGAGGCAAGTTGTTTATTATTCAAGATGAGCATCCAAACCTTTGCTTTCTCCAACTCTACCTCTTGCCTTGTGTTCTTTCCCAATTCAAGTGATGCCTTTTTTTATTCCATTAACCATTCAAGCATGACATTAATAGCTAATTTTATAGCCTTGAGAGTTTTGACATGATATTTACACTTCTGCTACAACCCATCCAAGTGGAAAACTTCCTTATGCATGGTAACAAGCTCATAAATATTCCGCATGGTCTCTCCTAGTTTTGATATTTCATCGAGTATCATTTCCTTCAGTTCTTCTAGATAGATCTATGTGGGAGCTGCATTTTGTAATTATCCTCTGAGTTGTTCAACCTCTTACATAACAACCTGCAAGTTCTTTGCAAACTATTTATTCTTGGCGATCAAATAGTCTGTGTTTGACTTTGTAGCACTTGCGAAGGCAAAGTTGGTTGTAGTAATGGCACCTGGATTTCTTATGGTGTTTGTCATGATCACTCTTTCTCTGATGAATGCATGAGATGTGAGGCCATCCGAAAAATGTTTCTTCCTTTCTTGTAAAATATTTTTCTCAATCTCATCGTAAGTTAGATTGTACGTGTCCATAACTGGACCATCATCAAGAGGAACAATTTCCTCTTCCTTGTTTGGAGCTTTCTCTACTGGAGGAGGCAGAGACTAAATGGAGACCTGTTGTGTACTTGGCATCAGGTCGGCACCTTGGTTATGTGGCTTCGATTCCACCTCCATGTTTTGGATCTCAATTAACTCCTCAATTTCTTGAGTGAACCCCTTGTCCTATATCTGTTTGATCTCCTCCTCTAACTGCCGGTTCTATTCTTGTTCTTTGGCTTGTCTTCGTGCGACTTCCTCTTCTTCTACTCTTCACTTATATTCTTCTTCCTTCTTCTTCATTTATTCCTCCAATCTCTTCTGCTTTGGTTCTTTCCTCTGCTTCTATTGTTCTTCCTACATCCTTTGTTTCCTCTTTTTCTCTACAACTATGGATGCTTTAATTATGACTAGATTTTCTTTCGTATTGTAGCTTCTCTCCCCCCTGGACTGTGAACAACTTTCCTCTTTCCCTTCTCTCATGTTAGGTTGTGCCCTTCAATTGGTACTGCCTCTTGAGGGAATTATTTCTACGGAGTAACCTATGATGTTCCAATGAAGCTGACTAGTTTGCGGGACTTGGAGGCATTATAACAATTCTTCCATGCTTCCTCCTCATGTTTGTGAAAGGTCCCGCTTAGCCACTGAAAATGAATCCTCGCCAAATGGTATTTGCAAGAATTCCTCATATTGTATGGGTTGAAGTCCAAACAACTGAATGCGAATTTATCTATTTCCTTTCCTTCGCTGTCTGCAACTTTCAGATTCTTGATTTTGTACAAACCGATCTGCATAGAAAGAGCCGGCCAAGGTGCTTTTTCTTCCTATGCAAAGCTGATGACAACTCTGTGGAGAGATGGTACACAACTTCTTGCATGACTAATTTATCAATGGAATACATCAGTGAAATATGCATAGACTTCTAACTACTGAATACTCTGAGGAAAGTGCCATTCGGTGAGGCAAACCAATATGTTATCTTTGACACTGCTTCCATTGCCCCACATGACATGTAAGGTGGATCTTCCTTAAAGATCAAATTATAAAATGGCATGAGGAAGTGATTAGTCAACATTTCTATTACTCCTTTATGGTTGTGCTTTGAAAGTAGTTTTCAATAAACGTGCACGACAGGCTTTCATGGTATCCAAATCCAATTCATGCTAGGGAATGAATTGTGTGCATAGATTTCATCCAGTAGATAGGCATACATGTAAAATCTTGATTTCTTACCCTTGGGGGTATTGAGGGAATTATCTACATGGATTCAAAAAATTTGAGCCAATAAGTCTGACCAGTTGAATGGTTTTCATTTGTTCACAACCTGGTTAAGTAAGAATGCCCACCCTTCAGGGAAGGTCTCAATGCTCTGCTGACCATAGATTCTGAAACATAGAACTATTAATAGATGATAAGCCCTCTTGAGATATTTTGTCTTGTAAGTGTTGGTGGGGTCTGACGGAACTTTGATGGCTCTTTCACCTAGATTTTGACAATGTCCTTTGTGTTTAAGTAGCTGGTGGTAGCATACAATTAATAATCCATGAGCGATTCTAGCTCCAAAAAATGGTACATGAGATGATAATCTAGTGCCAGAAAAGAAGAAAGTCTTTTTCCGCTGGCATTGTTAAGAGTCGTAGTCTTTGGATTTGTGTGAGAAACTATCCAGCTGACAACATCTACACATGGGAAAGCTGAATACCTGCAGGAAACCTTATGTAGTCCTGACTTCTGGACATTGATATACACTTGTCGATCTTCAAGCTCTTATTTGAAACTTCTTGTTGATAATGCTTCATTCACTTTCTACCATGTTATATCTGATTCATTTTCTGTTAACATTTGAGTATCTGCATAAACTGGTAAGTTCATTGGCGTAGTACTCTCAACTTCCTCCTTGATGCTAATTTCTATGCTATCCTTTGAAGCAGATCCCTTTGGTACCATGATGTCAGTGATTGATGGAGAGAAGTGCTCAACAACTGTAATACTTGTAGTAGTAAAAAGCACTCATTGCAAAGATAAATTAGCTTCTGCAAACTCAATCTCAAAGTAAGATCACAATAGTAGCCACTAGAATGACAAGGAAAATTACACAATTATTGGGGCGAAGGAGGGATACTGGTTACTTGAACTATGCATTGTGAAGTCTTAGTAGCCAATGGTGGAGCTTGAGGCTAGGGATTGTGCAATGCATAGTTCAACATGGGCAGACTGGGGAGGAGACTACACATTGTGTAGTCTGAGTGGCCAAGGGGTGGGCTTGAGCCCTAGAACTGCACAATGCGTAGTTAGGTAAGCCAAGTGTTGTACATTGTGTAGTCTTAGAGGCTAAGCATCAAGCTTGAGCCTTTAACTTGCGTAATGCCCAATTAGAGAAGGAAATTGTTGGCTAAGAGAAGGGCAGATCTGCACGGAAAGAGAGTGGGAAACAAGTAGATTTGGTGATAGTCTAAGTTAAAGTGCATATCTAACTAAGGGTATATTTATCAGTGCAAATAAATTGTAGAAGAAAAACATGCAAAAGAAAAAATAATCATTCATGTAGAATCATCGAAAGGGCAACCACCAATGGGAAAAAAGAATAAAATTGATGTGACACTTGTAAAAGGAAAACAATGGACCAAACCAACACTTGTACAAGCTAATATGGGTTAAGATGATAGAAACCATGAAAATAAACAAGAAAAACAACACTCACAGAAGCCAAACGACAAAAATCAATAGAAAAAGCGATAAAATATGAGAAAAGCAAAAACCACCTAGAAAAATGTTGCAAACTCCACCGAACACTCCTTGAGCTCCTTGGGAATGCTAGAGATCCACGATCAAATGTTCAAATGAGCTCTAGGGGCATCCATTATATAGATATAGGCTAATTAGGGCTTATGACACGCATGCCTAAAATCATGGAAAAAGTGAGACTTGGCGGAAAGTTCTAAAAATAGTTATTTGTGCCACTTTCAAGAAACTAATTAATGACTCCCTATTTTCTAGGGATGCTTTTTGCTTCTTTTTTTTACATTTTTCTTTTCGAGAAATAGGGTGTACACACTGTTAAGGAAGATTGCATAGTTCCCAAGGACTGAGAAACTTCTTGACACAGTGCATTGCGTAGTTTCTGAGCTTAAGGAAGGCTTGCACAGTTTATGGGCTTAAAGCTGGGATGCCATCTAGTACTGCACAATTTCTAAGCTCAAGTTAAGCCTTCCATCCTGTATTTCACAATTCCAATCATCAAGGGTGGCCTTCCTTTCAAGATTGCACAGTTTCCCAAGGCAAGCCCAATAATGCTACAAGGTCAAGTCAGAAGCTTTCTTATGGGTGAAATATACCAAAACGAGATCAATACATCACAAGTGAAGCAAGAAAATATAACTCTTGATCACAACATGAATACTTGATGACAGTGAAAGATAAGAACCTGTGGATAGAAGGGAGGATCCAAAATCAAAGCATGGGAAACATCTTAGAGGGTGGTTGTAGAAACTACAACACTTGGCGACACACTGGTAGAACTCTAGCTCTTTGTATGGATCTTAGTTCATGTAAAATAGGTCCAACTCTCCAGGAAGCATTGGTCAGTTCATTGATCACCATAGATTCTTTTCTTAGCTTAAGTTAAATATGTATTCCCTACCATTCTCTTCATGGATGACACACTTCAAAGGCAAGTCAAACTTAGTTGTTTTGATTGGGGATGGGGAGTATATGGATACACAAGTGAAGCTAGATTGTTAGAGTCTTGATTTTCATCTCTGGTGTTGCTTCACTGCTGATGGGCCTCCAAATTAGACATAAATTAAGGTCCTTGCATCTTAATTAAACATAAATTAAGGCCTATGACCATCCTTCAACACATTAAACCTCTCTTTTTGCATTAGATAATGTATTTTTAACTTTAATATATTCATTAGGAAGGTTTATGAATATTTGCATATTTGTGCCTAATATTATTTATTTTTGTGGAATATTATGAGAATATTGAGTAGATTATGAAGATTTGGAGGAGAAGATAATTTAGGGACTTGCTCCCTACTAGAGGAGGTTCAATAATAAATAATAAATCAATAATATACTATACAATTATGGCACAAATTGTGGAAATCCAATGATCGAGAAAATATAGGAATGTGTTCCCTACCATTTAATGCAAATTCCTAATATTGGGGACCAGATCCACTAATCAAGGGATTTTAGTGGGGAAAGCTTCCTCCATTCATGGGGAATGATTCCTACTCATTTTGTATAAGTAACAAGTCAAATTTTCCTCTAGGGATAGATTTTCATTAGTGTTCTTGTGGAGATAACTCTTATTTCTGCAGCTCCATTGTATTTTCTTGTAGGGATGTAATTGTATTGATGAAAATAATGAATATTGGTGTCATGTTCAACTTCTAAATCTTGTTCTCCTCCATAGGTCTGTAAGTTTCATTGGGCTTGGCCATCCCAAGAGCCTCAAAGCCCTTTTGTATCATTTTCTTTCATTCTTTTCACTTCTTTACATGCATCTGTTGTTTTTATTTCTTTCTACTTCCGCATTTAGTATTAATGATTTCTTATTGTAGAATTGAGTTAAATGGTTAATGTAAGTTCTTATACAGGATCACAAGCATAATTTCATCCTTGGAAAATATTTGGAAGGTCATAGTAATCATTGAGCTACTTGGATTAGCTTTCTTATTCCCAAATCTAGATTTCTGGAACTCCTTTGTGGCAAAGAATAATAGATTTATGTTATGTTTTAGAGCATTCTAGCAAGCTTCAATCGAGTTCGTTCCACTTGAATTAGATCACAAAAACACTTTGTTGTCTGGAAATCTAGTGTCTATGCAGAGCTATTAGTCCCACTAAGACGGGTAGCTATCTTAGAAACAAACATATTAAAGTTACTTTCGTTTTCCTTTACGAGAAGTAGGTAGGAGAGGAGCAAAGAATACCAACCTCAATATTTCTCTCAGTTCCTTGCTTGTTCCTCCTCCTCTCTGATAGATCTTTTCCACTCTTTCCTTGAACACTCCACTTCAAAGATTAGCTGTAAAGTCAAAGTAGCATAATACCTTCAAAGTGCAGAGATCTACAATCATAAACAATATAGGACTAGATATATATTGACCACACAAATGCATATATTATCAGACATACAAGAATGTGGAGGAAAACTTGAATAGCTTTATTAATGTAAAGATTAGAAGAGAGGATTACAACCCATTGATTTGACCCAGTGCCATCCTCCCAGCATGAAAGCCCTTCTTCACCTCATGAAAAGCTTGGATCACCCAACACTATGATATTCCACCAGGAAACCAACAACACTTCCTTATAAGATACAAGATTCTAGCCCCTGGATCTTTGGGATGAGGGATCCATATATAGATGATTGCAGGGGGGTGAGTCAACTTCTGGGATTTTGATTAGTGTCTTCTCTTTGATAGTTCTTGATTCCACTTGGAGATTGATGATCTCTTACTCATCCCTGGGCAAATTCAGAGAGGAAAGTGTCACAGGAGAAGTTTCTGGAAGATTCCATGATCATCCACCTTGCAAACTGTCTTTGCCATTTTTCTACTCTTGCCCATCGCACCCTACAGAAGGGATTTTCAGTATGCATCGCACTTTTTGTACTGAGCAGGTGAGATGCATCACACCCTTAGCACTGAGCAGTTTGTATGGTCTAGTTTTGACCAGTTATGACCAGTTTTCTGTGGAGAACTTTTGGGAGATGATGTAATCAGCTGACCTTGTTCCTTTAGGGCATGAAACAACACTTTTAGGGACTCAGAATTCCTTGGTTTATGGACATATGTGATTGGGGTTGCAGTGCCCAAATATGTCTATAACAGTTTCCCCCTAAAGTATGAGGTCGAAAATCTTCGATGTCTGGTGAAATGCTTTATCATGAGGATCTGAGGTTTTTCGAACTGGAAGGCGACCTGTAATAAGATACAATACAATACATTATTTTCATAACATTTTCATGATCTAGCTGAGGCAGGCATTCCCATGCTCAACTTTATAAATTCATTTTCATGTACATAGGACAGACAGCCGTCTATGTGGCAGACTGATGATTCTGATAGAGCCATCATCCTTTGATTTAGATGATCATCTGTGCAGCAATGATGTACATTCGATTTCTTTATTTTCCTGAATATATCGTAGCCCGAATGGATGAAACTAGATCTGGGGTCTTCAAACTCATCCAATCTTTGCCCGAAGTACAAGTCAATCCATGTGAAAAATGTTCTAGAGTCGAACATGGAAAGACATCGCCTAATTACCAGCCAATGGTGTAAGCTGTTAACAGGCGCGAGAGGAATCACCTATAATGATGATGACCCTCAAGGTACTACAGTACAATTCATGTGGTGTGAAAATGAGACTTGGCGTCGAACACCACACAAAATCTCTCGGTCGAAGGCCATTGATGTAAACCTGTCGCTGGAAGGGAGAAACTTGCCATTGAGGCATGCAAGCTTCAAGGTACTGAAAGGGTTGTCCCTAGGTCGAATTCTTGGATAATGAGCTGATGTCAACAAGAAGAGACCTGTCATAGGAGGGCCTTAGTGAATCCCACGTATACGACATGGAATGGAGCAAATGACTTTGTGGAGGTGAAAACAATCTGATGATACAAGGTTCAGGGTGGCGATCATGAAAGAATGGAGCATGAATGTATTGCAGTGGATGAGACACAAGATGGGTTGGTGAATTCTCTGAGCATCTTCTCCTGAACATATTGGAGACACTGAGATGGATTGGTAGCGTTAACCCCAAAGATGGATGGTACAACGGACCAATGGTAATATGACTGGTGAACGGAATAACCCAATCCAACTCAATCATGGTGATGGAGTGAAAGTTTCATGTTTAAGAGCGACTTTGCTACTAATAAAGTTTCTTCAAGTTTTCTTCCCAATTTTTCCCCAGTCACTCCTAACCAGTACCTCTTTATTTTTGTCAAGCTTGAGGAGGATAACATATGCTTGTTCTATAATTTGCCCTTCGGGCAAACCTGTCGCTATGTTTTAACGAGCCTAGCGACAGTGAAACTCGTTCTTGTCTCTATGGATAAGTTTGTCGCTATTGGTTTTAACAAGTTTAATGAAAAATACAACTCAGTCCTTTCTCAATTTTAGAGTGTCTAAAAATGGACGGAAAGGAAACTCCATTAATCCTTTTTCATCATATAATCCCTTAAGTCTAAAAAAGTATAAAATAATATGAAAGGGATGAATTTTCGATAGCTTTAATGAGCCGAACAAAACAAGCGCTCGATATTTTTGTGTAATAATCCCTCAGGTCCAAAAAGATTAAAATCTAGAGGAGGGATAACACTTCCGATAGCTTTAATGAGGTGGAGAGGCCAATTGCTCAGCAATCTTTTCATATTTTACGAGTTAGATGAAAAGAGCTTAAAGGAGACTCGTTTTTGAGGAACGAGTGATATTTTCGGGCAGTTTCTAATTCCAGGTAAGGTTTGGAGTTTTTCAATCACGGTAGTGTCACAAGGATGGCTAACAGAATCACTCGTCAGAGTTGTTCCTCAAAAGGGTAAACAATCAAATGGAGGCGTATGATTGGTTAAAACAAAGTGGAGGTGATGGTAAGAACACGACCAAGGCTCAAAAGTTGATGATAATGCATTCGCAATGGTTATTTACTGGAGGTTGGTTCATTTTTTAATGAGCTTAAAATCTGGGGGAACATTTGCTCATTGCTTAGGTTTAATTTTTAACAAGCTTGAACTTCACATAAAAACTGCTCGTGCCTGTCACATGATAAGGATGTCTCATCGATAGATTCCATTTTTGTGGAGCTTGCACCTTTCAAAGCTTTGCTCCCTATCCTTTCATTATGCAAGCTAGGAACGACCAACTACTGTCTTAGGGGTTAGTTAACTACTAAGGTTAGGTAGGAAAATTCTTCCTTTACTTCGTCGGCACCATTTGGCCCCTGCAAAGGTGAACGGTCGACCCGACCAATCACCTAACTTAAGTAGTTGAAGTTAGCAGAAACTATGGAGTTAGCCTTACGCTGGTCGCTTTTCACTTGTATGCAAAAAGGTTTGCATGCCCCTAGGTATAGTGAAATAGAGCTTCGAGGCTACCATATAGAAGTTCTCGCATTTGTAAGATAGTTTCCATCCACCTAGCAGACAGAAACACTTTCCGGCTTATTCCATTTGGACAAAGGTGATTCTAGCTCCAACCACCTAACCTTGACAATGGAATCTTATTCTGGTCTAATCCCATTTTCCTCAATGGATGGGTGTCAAAATAGTCATATATCCTTCGCGGAAACCTACCCTATAGCCAAAGTTTCCCTGTCGAAGCAGACCAGGGCGCATGCCCCCTAGGTTTCAGTCATGGCCACCGAATTACTTGCATTTTTCAGGTGGACGGATTGGAGATTGAGAAGATATTCCTTGCATGAAAAGACCAGTTAGGGATGGCATTTGACTATTAGCTATGTGTGAGCCAGGGAATGAAAGCTGGTCTATGAGCTGGACCACTCAGCCTTCATGCGGAAAACACATTACTCAAAAGAGTGAGGAGACAATGGCTCCCATGCTATAAATATAGTCATGCCCAATGAGCAGATTATAATCTAAAGGTCCTTGGACTACCATTATGTTGAGATACACGATTTTCCCTCTCAAAGTTATAGGCAAACTTGGAAGGATCCCTAGTGGTCGACTGGTTCCTTTGTCGAAGCCTGTTAGATTTCGCATCTCAGGCAGAAGCGATGGTGAACCAAGCACTTTTCAAGCGGTCGAGGAAAGGATACTCACAGAAGCCCCTTCATCTATGATGGTACCGACCATGACCATTCTGTAAGCTTGTACAATGATTCGGAATGGTACATTAGAGAGTAAACGGGGTCTGCCTAGTAGATTCCAATTGAAGGAAATGACTAGGTTGCTCGGAGGTGGGACCGAATAAACGGCCGAGTATGACCCTGACGAACTTCCTTCCTGCGGTAAAGGAACGGGTAAATTGCCCCCATGTTCATTGGAGTCTGTGTTTACGAAAAGAATTTGAACGGTTTCGTTCTCATTCCCTTCGGTGACTGTATCATCTGAAGACAGACCTTCCGAAGACAAGACCGGGTCGACTGCCGTCTCGACCTTTTGACTTTCATCTAGTATGGATTCAGAGGGTTTATCTTCAATGACAGATGTTTCGACCAACCACAAAGTTGTGTTAGTCGAATTTTCAACTAGCGATGGACTCGGCAAGAGTTTCTTGTACCCAGGAGGAAGCCGTAGCGATGAAGAAGGACGGTTATCTAAGACTCTTTTAGCTTTGTCCAGGAAGGGACAATGGTGGACGGCATGATTGACTTCACACAATTTGCATGGAAATTTACATTTTACTTTCTGCCCAGAGACTTCGTTTTCACTAGTTGACGGTGTACTCTCAACATGATCGTCAGAGGTTGATGACACCGGGTTGTGAAAATGAGGGGACCAGTCCCTTAAGATCCGAGGGATGCAAGGATAATCTCGATGATAGTGGTCTCCCTTGCAAATGACACATGGATATTTAGGCTTGGATGATGCAGCGTGTGGATTTTCACTAGATGATGCATGGTTGCCCCTTTTTGCCTTTGGCTCCTTCTTCTTTTTCTCTTTCCCTTTCTTCTTCTTCTCAGTTACTTGCTTTTTAACTTTACTAACTTCACCAAGCGAAGAAGGAGGAGAGGGATAAACAAGTGAAGCAGAAGGTTGGGGGGTAACTCTAGTATCATCTAGTTGCTAACTTGATTGCTCAGGAATCGTGGTGGTTTGAATGACAGAGGTCAAGAAGAGCCATATTGGCAAGCCAATTATCAGTCCTGGGAGGGACAATGTGGCCATATGAGGTGCACCAAGATTCCCCCAAGAGGGGAAAGGACTAGGATTTCCCTCAAGGGGAAATCCTTGGTTGGTGGACTCCATTTTTATCAACCTACGACCAATGAGGGAACAGTGACACTATTCCGATTAAAATAAATTTTAGACGCTTTGACACAACTTGCTTTTTCAACTTTTAAGAGTCGAGAAAAAGCTAAAGATGACTCTAGTCACCTTCAATTTTTAATGAGCCTGAAGTGACAAGTGCTTAGATGGACCTTTTCCTTTAAGGATTCTGAAAAGGAATGAAAGGGACTACTCTGGAAATCTAGACAGAGGGATTACCAAACCAATCGAGAAACTGCAGAATACCTTTTACGGTACGACAATCAATCTTCCCGAATGCTGTGTTCAGTGCATTGCGATCGATAGGGCGACAGACATGGCTTCCTAAGGATAAATGATATAGCCTATTGTGGTCTCCCAATATATACTCAACAGTACGTGGGAGCACAAGTCCGTACTGGCACTTGTCGTCTCAAAGAGGAGGAATCACCCAACCTACGATGAAAGCGATAGTTACCAGGCTTTACGACACTGGAATAGGTCTCTAGCCTAGACTTCTAAATGTTGTGCGTTAGGTTCCAAAGCGTTTTTATGTTCATTGAATTTATTTTACAGTTGATCTTTCTTAAGAAGTTTGCCTTTCAGGTTCACCACGTGATGTAGGTATACAATTCCTAAAATGCAGTCTAAGATGATAAACAATCGTTTAATCTTCTTTTTGCAATGAAAATCCTAGCTACTAAGGAAAGAAAAACAATATTCTTTCAACATAGAGCAGAGAGCACACACTAGATGCACTGTCCTAAATCAAAATCAACAAGCAGTCTAAATGCAAATGCACATGCATGTATTTGTTTTCGCTTTCTTAAGGTGTGAATGACAGAAAGAATGCTAAGTACAAATCTTAATCGCTTCAAGCGACAGTACTAACGGTTTTCTTTTGAAAAGATGAAAGGAAGATAATGACAACACTTTGCGATTTTGAATTGAAAACTTCTTTCGACACTTGAAAACCTATTAATTGAAATCAAATACAAGAGTAACAGTGTAATTGACCATTAAGAATAGTAGGATTCTTTTCTTTGACTGAAAACGACACTTGCGACACTTCCAAATCAAAAGACGACAGCTTGATTACGCTACTTCTTTGCAAAGGAGAACCGTAAATGGCGAACAATACATAAAA
>APFE031221311.1:64460-89927 GCA_000404065.3 Pinus taeda | reverse complement strand
ACAACAAAACTCTTGTATAAAGCTGAAGAGAGTGAACAAAAAACCAAAATCTAGAAGCATAAGAGGTCTTATCTTATCATCGCACCTGTAACACAGGGAAAGAGCGATGCATCTCACCTACTGCACACGGGAGGTGCGATGCATCCAGATTCCCAAGAGGAGAAGGTGCGATGGTCCAGGGACGAGACTTCAAATGGGTTCTTGGTCACAGTTTGCAGCTTTGTTCAGGGATTTAGGTCGGGCTAATGATAGTCAGTGAATGCAAATCATAGGGGCTGATCTAATGAGGCTACTTGAGCCACCACCAGGGCAATTAGGATGTTTGCAAATCAATTGTTTAGTTTATAAACAAAACTCGGAGATAGACTGAAGTAGAATTGATCTACTTTGCACTTGCATAGCAAATGTAGTTCGAAGGCTAGCTGGCTTGACTTCAAGCTCCATCTGTAAATTTATAAAGCAAACAAATATAGACAAGCAAACAAACTATTCACTCCCCAGTGGAGTCGCCATTTTGTTATCGGGAAATCTAGTGTCTATGTAGAGTTGCTAGTCCCACTAAGACGGGTAGCTATCTTAGAAACAAACAGATTAAAGTTACTTTTTTTTTCCTTTACGAGAAGTAGATAGGAGAGGAGCAAAGAATACGAACCTCAATCTTTCACTCAGTTCCTTGCTTGTTCCTCCTCCTCTCTGACAGATCTTTGTCGCTCTTTCCTTCACCACTCTGCTTCAAAGAGTACCTGTAAAGTCAAAGCAGCATAATACCTTCAAAGTGCAGAGATCTACAGTCATAGACAATATAGGACTAGATATATATTGACCACACAAATGCATATATTATTAGACATAAAAGAATGTGGAGGAAAACTTGAATAGCTTTATTAATGTAAATATTAGAAGAGAGGATTACAACCCATTGATCTGACCCAACGTCATCCTCTCAGAATGAAAGCCCTTCTTCACCTCATGAAAAGCTTGGATCACCCAACAATATGATATTCCACCAGGAAACCAACAAAACTTCCTTACAAGATACAAGATTTCATCCCCTGGATCTCTAGGATGAGGGATCCATATATAGATGATTGCAAGGGGGTGAGTCAGCTTTTGGGATTTTGATTAGTGTCTTCTCTATGATAGTTCTTGATTCCACTTGGAGATTGATGATCTCTTACTCATCCCTAGGTGAATTCAGAGAGGCAAGTGTCACAGGAGAAGTTTCTGGAAGATTCCATGATCATCCACCTTGCAAACTGTCTCTACCATTTGTCTACTCTCGCCCATCGCACCCTACAGAAGGGATTTTCAGTATGCATCACACTTCTTGTACTAAGTAGGTGAGATGCATCACACCCTTAGCACTGAGCAGTCTGTATGGTCTAGTTTTTACCAGTTCTGGGCAGTTTTCTGTGGAGAACTTCTGGGAGATGATGTAATCAGCTGACCTTGTTCCTCTAGGGCATGAAGCAACACTTTTAGGGACTCAAAAGTCCTTGGTTTATGGACATATGTGATTGGGGTTGCAGTTCCCAAATATGTCTATAACACACTCTAGTTCAGAATAAAAATTACCCCACTGCATTTGCACTCTATTAGGTTAGACATTTTTTAGATTTACTAGCTCACTAGTTCTCGAATTTCTATATTTTTGACTAGTAATGTTTTTCTATATTTTAGCATGGGTTAATAGAGGTATTTTTGAGTGATTCTAGTTGGAATGGGGACCTAAGACATCCTAGTTAATAAAAAAATTTGTCCCATTCAATTTGGATTTCATTTTCTTAGTCATTCGATGAATTATAATTTCGTATAGTAAATTTGTAACATCATATAGTATATCAGGGGATCTTGTAGGAAATCACGGTAGTATCCTGTAGGAAAGCCTGTTTTGAGCCCAAATTGAGAAAAATCATCATTGAAGCTAGGATTAGGCCTCCACTTGACCTCCATGCCATCAAGACCATTTTAACCCTCTTTCTCCACACTTTTCTCTACTTCCAAAGATCAAGGAAATATTAGTATTTGCATTTACAAAGTGAAAAGATTTAAAAAAATGAGTTCTTTAATATTTACACATGAACACAACAGTTAGTACTCTCTAGATCAAATTTCATGCTCAGTTATTTTAAATCATCACATGTGATAAATAGGGTTAAGGTAGGTTCCTTTTACATTTAGTTCATGATCTTTATGCAATTAGAATAGGTTCCTTTCCTTGTACTTTCTTTCTGGCAATAGGTTAAGGTTCCATTTTGAACATTTCATTTTCTACAATCAGTTTAAGATTTGACTTAAGTACATGCACTCCATTACATCATGACAGCAAAGGAAGGACACATTGTATGCTGTACATATAGTTCTGATACCTGTTAAGTTTGTATGAACCTCGGGTTGATAATTAAAGTCGGTAGCCTTAAGAGTTGCAACATTCTTGTTGCAATACCAAGGCTCATCAATTTTTGGTGCCGTTGCTGGGGAGGTTTCAAAGTATGCATTGTTTTATTCCCTAGTTGATTAATTTCTTTTCACTTTTTGTAAAAACAAAATATTTGCATTAGGCATATTTAATTTCAAAACTAGAAAACTGCATTGCATTATAGTTTTCATTCAATCATAAAAACAAAAACAAAATTTATCCAACACCAACCCACCCCCCATTTGATCATGTGGTGTAGTAAGAGCCACATCACCATTCAATTTGTAGGTAGAAGAAGAAGATGGAAAATAATGTAAAAGAAATGGATGGAGATGATGACAATGAGGAATTCTTGGATTCCCCATTCAAGATCCTAATGTCAGTGTGCATATGAAGAACATCCCTCCATATTTTTTTCCAAAATTTCATGGTCTAAGGTCAGAGGATTTGAAAACCTTTCTCTTTGAATTTGAAATTGTTTGTAGATCTTATGGTGACTTATTAAAAACTCAAAAACTGAGATTGTTTCTGGCAACATTGAAGGATAGAGCTCTTAAATGATTCATGAGTTTAGGGACTAATTCAATAAGATCATGGAATGATATGAAAAATATATTTATACAAAAATATAAAGATCATGATATTAAAGAATAAATTTTTAGAATGAATCAAAGAGAAGATAAGTGTCTATAGGATCTGGTAGAGAGGTTCGTATATAATGCTAAGAGGGGAAAACTACATCATTTAGTATCTGACACACTAAAAACCCTCTTACTTAGAACAACTAGGGATGAGTGGATTGATATTCTTGATCTTATGAGTAGAGATGATGTATATCAATTATCATTTGAAGAAATTTGTGAAACATGCAAACACATATCAAGAGGAAAGGAAAGAGTAAGTCAATCAGCATCAAGATCGGTAAGTCAAGTTAAACTTGGAAATTTGTTTGATGACTTTAAAACATAAATTCTTAGAAATCTAACTGAACAAGTAGAAATGTTAAGAATACAAAACGGGAAAAAAGAAATTGTTTGTGTTGTCCATGTAGAATCACATGATGTTAAATGTTGCTCCTCATTACCAAGGTTGAAGGAAGTTCACCAAGAGGACAATGGAGCAAGTCAATTTCCAGTGCAACAATGTTATGTAGCTCCAAGAGGACCATGACAACCTATTCATCCTGATATGATGCAAGAGCCTAATTCAAAATTTCAAGGTTATGCATTTCCACCTAAAAGTAATTGGAACACACATTTTCCTTGGCAACATTGGTCATCTCAACCCCAAAACCAATCTTACAATAAGGTTGGAAAGGAACTTATGGGAGCCATCCACAATATCCTCAATATTTTACTTAATATCCTCCATACCCAACTCCATGTTATCCCTACCATTCACCTCCACCACAATCAAAATACAAACCACATCCATCTCAAATATCCACTCCCACTCAACTACCTGTACCACCATTTCCAAACCCACACATTGAAGTAGCTCATCCCACTTACAATGCTAAGGTACAACACTTCCAAACATCTCTTCTTGAGCTCAATGGAATTCACCATAGCCCAGGAAGATTATTACAAAAAAGTGATTCTCTTGATGCCATTGAGGGACAACATGCAGAGAAAGAAGATTTGAAAGAGAAGATCAAAGAATCATGGGCTGCACTTGATGAAGAGGAGACAATAAAATTGGAAATTGAGAAAGCTCCCTCATGGTTATCATCAAGTCCTCCATGTGTTCAAGAGAATAATCAGAAAAAAGAGGAATATTTGAAGATCATGGAATAAGAAGACATCCAAGATGATCCAAATCAACAAGTGGACTAGGGGCATCACAACTAGATTGAAATATGGTTCCAGAGAGTCATTAAGTTGCAGCAATACGCTGTTTTTTAAATGTGCTTGATATCATCAAAGTCAAATCATTTGATATTTCAAATCCAGGTACATGTCAAAGCATACAGTTCAAGCCTCCACATCATTTTGTTTGTCATCTTGATGTGCACATGGCTTTGTTGGAAGTATTCTTATACTTGAAAGTGATTTTGTTTTTCAAGTAGGGTATGGTAGAAGAAAAAAAATGATGAAAAAAAAGAGAAAAAGATAAAATCTCAGGTGAAAACCTCCTTGGAGGCGCCCAAGATTGGCTCATTGATTAAAAACCTCCATGAGGTGGTCAATGGGTTGGGAAAAAAGAAAAAGATCCTAGGTAAAAATCTCCTTTGAGGCACCTAGGTAGACCTACTAGTTGAAAAACTCCTTGAGGCGACTAGTAGGCCTAGAAGAAAGAAAAAGGAGAAAAAATAAAAAATAAAATCTTTATTTCATGTATATCTTTGATGAATGCATGTACTCTCCAACATCTGCAAGCAACAAGAACAAGTTGGTACCAAAAGGAAGATTGGTCAAGCCTAGTCAAAAGAAGTCAAATTTTGACTTTCTCCTCCTTTGCTAAAATGCTCGAACAAGGCCAAAGCCATGCCAATCCATCACCCTCATCTATTTTTACCATCCACCCATCATTCTCAAGCTTCTACCATTTAATTTGCATGTTTTCCTAAAAAACTACATGATGCTCTGTTTTACTACAGGATACAAAAATACATAGAGCAGAAATTTGTTATGTCCATAACTTGAAAACCATGCATCCATTTGCCAAGTTATTTCAAGGGGAGATGCATATGGATTATGGTAACATGCTCACGCAATTTCAGGAAATTCCAGTGCACATGTTTCAAGAAATCAACCTCCATCACCTACAACCATTTTTGCATTTTCTCGGTATTTGTGCATCCATTTAAAAGTATGTTTCATGGGGAGATGCATATGGATGATGGTAGCATGCCCAAGAAATTTCAGTAAATTCCAGTGCCCGTTTCCAAGAAATCGGTCTCCATCAGCTTCATCCATTTTTAGTTTTTCTCAAGATCCATGCAGCCATTGACCAAAGTTTTGTTATGGGGAGGTACATAATGATGATGGAAACATGCTCAGAAAGTTTCAAGTCAATCCATTCTACCATTTGGGAGATATGGACAAAACAAGTCGACTACAAAAGGTTGTCCTGTAAACCTACAGGATTCCCTGAAAACTTACAGGATGCTACAGGAGATCTTAGAGGATACATAACAACACCTACAAGATTGGTAGTGAGCAGTTTTAAAGGGAAAAACCAAAGGTTGGCTTCTTCATACAGTGATAAGGAGACATATATAACTTTCCACATCCATCAGAGAAACATGATAGGGGGATTTAACAAGAGGGAACCCACCAACACAGTGAGGATTCATCAGCATCACCATCCAGTACCTGCACATCAAGGAACAACATCCGAGAAAAAAAGGAGAAAAAAACATGTAGCAAATACAAGCAAGGATTTTACTCTCCAACAAATAGCATCTACAGGAAGGCCATCAGGTAGGTACATGTATGTAATATTCTTGACCTCTTCTCTTGAGCATATTATAGTTAGAAATTAGTTGTCAATGCATGAGAGATGAGGTTTTATAAGCTAAGGATGGGTCAACAATCTCAACTGCCTTCAACTACTTATTGCAATTCACTCCTTCACTCATGCAATGTTGACAAGTCAAATTATGAAGGGTGATGATTTCAAGGAATGAGGACAAAAGTTAAAAGAAGAATTTTTTGCAAAGGGCAAGTCACCACAACACTCCAAGCCCTCCATCCACTTCATATTCACTATCTATTCATCATTCATCCATTCCATTTCGTTATTGAAAAGAAGAATAAACAGAGCATCTTCCCCATTTTCACAAACCTGCACTACTCCCTTTGAGCCCTAGTGTCATCATCCAATCCGTCTTCATCATTTCTCATCACTCCCATACAGTTAGAAGACCCTGAAAGAGGAGGAATGACTGCTACAGGAAGGAAGAATGTTTCTGCAAGAAGGAAGAAATGAAATTATGTGAACCCCCAAGATGATAGAGCTTAAGAGAGACCTAATCAAAACATAGAACTCCAAGGCCATAGGCAGTCATATAGGCCATAAGAGAGAAGAAGAAGGCAATAAAAGGAAATGAGGCATTCATCATCAAAACAAAACTCAAACTGCAGTGATGAAAAGATGTTTTCCAAGAGGTCTCCAATCTCTTTCTAGCTTTTGTACAAGGCCTAAAAATGGGAAAAGGCATGGGGGTCAAGTTGAGGGCCTATTCTAGGCTCAGAATATCATTTATGCTCAAAAAGGGTTTCCTTTAGTTAAGAGTGTTTCCTATAGTTTTAAGAGGGTTTCCTGTAGGTTTCATGTAGTTTTGACAGGAATTACTACAGGATGTCCTAGTTCTCATCTAAAGGTAGTTTGAAGATTTTAGAGGTGTCCAAATGGTGGAACAAGGTAGCATAAGGTTGATAAGGATATGGAAGACCTTGCTAAACTGAAAAATATTCAAGAACCCATCTTGAATAAGGGCAAGAAAGCAAGCTAATGGTCTCAAGAAACAATGTTTTTTCTTTGCACAAATATGTTTTTGGGCTTGTCCTTGTAGAAATTATAGCCAAGATTCTTAATGCACAAGAGAGAGGCCACCAGGGCCATGGATGAGGTAAAATGAGGTCATTAAATTTCTTAGAGGATGAAAAACACTTTCAGCAGGGGGGTATGATGGGCCTCTAAATTATACATAAATTAAGGCCCATGCTTATAAAGTAAACATAAATTAAGGCCTATGACCATCCTTCAGCACATTAAATCTCTCTTTTTGCATTAGATAATGTATTTCTAACTTTAATATATTCATTAGGAAGATTTATGAATATTTGCATATTTGTGCCTAATATTATTTATTTTTGTGGAATATTATGAGAATATTGGGCAGATTATAGAGATTTGGAGGAAGAGATAATTTAGGGACTTGCTCCCTACTACAGGAGGATCAATAATAAATAATAAATCAATAATATATTATGGAATTATGGCACAGATTGTGGAACTCCAATGATTGAGAAAATCTAGGAATGTGTTCCCTACCATTTAATGCAGATTCCTAGTATTGGGGACCAGATCCAATAATCAAGGGATTTTGGTGGGGAAAGATTCCTCCATTCATGGGGAATTATTCCTACTCATTTTGTATAAGTACCAAGTTAAGTTTCCTCTAGGGATAGATTTGCATTAGTGTTCTTGTGGAGAGAACTCTTATTTTTGTAGATCGATTGTATTTTCTTGCAGGGATGTAATTGTATTGATGCAAATAATGAAGATTGGTGTCATGTTCAACTTCTAAATCTTGTTCTTCTCCATATGTCTCTGAGTTTCATTGGGCTTGGCCATCCCAGGAGCCTCAGAGCCCTTTTGTATCATTTTCTTTCCTTCTTTTCACTCCTTTACATGTATCTCTTGTTTTTATTTCTTTCTACTTCTGCATTTAGTATTAATAATTTCTTGTTGTAGGATTGAGTTAAATGGTCAATGTAAGTTCTTTTGCAGGATCAAAAGCATCATTTTATTCTTGAAAAATCTTTGAAAGGTCATATTAATCATTGAGCTACTTGGATTAACTTTCTTATTCCCAAATCTAGATTTCTGGAACTCCTTTGTGGTAAAGAACAATAGATTTCTGCTATTTTTTAGAGCATGCTAACGAGCTTCAATCGAGTTGGTTACACTTTCATCAGATCAAGAAAACATTCTAGTTGATAACAAAAAACACCCCACCGCGTTTTCACTCGATTAGGTTAGGAATTTTTTAGATTTACTAGCTCACTAGTTCTCGAATTTCTAGATTTTCGACTAGTAATGTTTTTATATTTTTTAGCATCGATTAACAGAGGTATTTTTGAGTGATTCCCCTTGGAATGGGTACCTAAGACATCCTAGTTAATAAAAAAAAATTCCCATCCAATTTGGATTTCATTTTCTTGGTCATCCAATGAATTATAATTTTGTATAATAAATATGTAACATCCTGTAGTAAATCAGGGGATCCTGTAGGAAATCACTGTAGCATCCTGTAGGAAAGTTTGTTTTGAGCCCGAATTGAGAAAAATCATCATTGAAGCTAGGATTAAGCCTCTACTTGACCTCCATTCCATCAATACGATTTTAACCCTCTTTCTCCACACTTGTCTACCTTGCCAAAGATCAAGGAAATATTAGCATTTGCATTTATAAAGAAAAAAGATTTAAAAAAAATGAGTTCTTTAATATTTACACATGCACACAACAGTTAGTACTCTCTAGATCAAATTTCATGCTCAGTTAGTTTAAATCATCACATGTGATAAATAGGGTTAAGATAGGTTCCTTTTACATTTAGTTCATGATCTTTATGCAATTAGAATAGGTTAAAGTGCCATTTCGAACATTTCATTTTCTCTAATTAGTCTAGGATTTGAATTTAGTACATGACTCCATTACATCATGACAACAAAGGAAGGACACATTGTATGTTGCACATATAGTGCCGATACCTCTTAAGTTTGTACGAACCTTGCGTTGATAATTAAATTCAGTGCCCTTGGGAGTTGCAGAATTCTTGTCGCAATAGCGAGGCTCATCAATTGCCAATAGGCCTGAACAGTACCCTGATGAAGTCACTTTAGGGACAAAAACATTGCTTCGCTTCGAGCGAGCCTAGATAGTACCCTGACGGAGTTTATTGCTTCACCTCTCTGCGTGGGAAACCTTTCTCTTATTTCACCTTTTATTATTTTTTTTATTTGTTTATTTTTGTTCAATGACTTATGCATAGGCACTTATTGATTTAATGAGGCGGAAGAGGGATCCCAATTTATTGAGAGCAAAAGAGGTTGTCCCTTCAAATAAGGATGTTTATACACCTATGAAATACAATTCACTTGTTAAAGTTTCCTCCCCTCCTTACTCTACTCGAATTAGTTGACAAGACAAAACCGAACAATCACAAAACCGATTAGAGTAGGTGGTGCTAGTTATAGATTTAAGCATTGTGATTCCACTATGGTTTTCTCTTAAAAAGAACGTATTTTCCATTAGGGTATCATCAACTAAAAGACACGAGATTCATGCAAAGAGAGGGAATAATTAGATAATCAAGCATTGACAGTGGCACAATTTCCTCCCGAACTTCACCATTCTTGCTCCGAAAACCAAACACAGTCTCATGCAAAAGCTATCCTATGACAAAGGGAAAGAAAAGGGCTAGGATGAAAAGTAAAAAAAAAAAAGAAAAAAAAATAATCACTACTCCTACTCCTAAACTAATAGAGAATAGGTTAGGCTTACGTAAAATGAAATTTCCAATGTCACCACTGACCCATAGGATGACCTATATGGGCGAGGGAATCCATATCAATAAATATATTTAGGCATAACATGAAACAAGAAAGATACAACGATACATACCTTAACATTTGAAGAGTGAAAGCGCATGCATAAAAGTAGAAAATGAAAGCACATGCAAAACACTTTGCGGATGCATTAAGGTGCTTGTGCACATCACAACAACAAGACTTGCAAGAGCACTCTTTCGAACTTATGAACTTGGAAAACATGATGAAGTAGAAAAAATTACATTTCATAATAGAGATTTATAGGTATGATTCCTCTAATGATTGAGAGATAAGATTGTGTAGAGCAGATGGAGGATGTGAAAATTGAGATACAAGTAGATTTTTAATTTGCACGATCGAATGATTAGGATCCTAAGAAGACACATGAATATTATGATCAACACTGGAACTCACCTCAAGATTGCGAGAACCTGACATAACTATTAGCTCAGGCTGAAGTGCCTCGACAACTTGTGAAATTTCCATAACATTAGAAGGTATATAGTCAAAAACTAGTGACTTAGAAATAACAACAATAGAAAAATTAGAGTTGTGACCAAATGAATGAATGAATAGATCATGAAAGCCATGATCAAAAAGTTCTCTATTTTAAATAGAGGCATCCTCATGATCAGATGAATCGAAGAGAGGGGAAGATTGAAAACAAGAATGTTGACCCTCTATTTGTTTAGAAAGATCATATGATTGATTGGAAAGATTTGAAAAAGAAAATTCTTCCTCTCCATGATTAGACATAAGACTGACATTCCATGAGTTCTGAGTGTGATCGAAATTACCATTGTCAAAAACTAATTCTTTGAAATATTCAACAAGTGTGATAGAATCGAGGAAGATTTTAGGATAATGTGGAAGAGGGTAAGAAGGAGAAAGATCAACCTTCATCGTATATTCTTATTCATAAATAAGATTCCACAAATACTCATCATAAATTATATCGCAAGTTGGATGGTCAACACTAACTCCATCTTGAGTTTGATCCTCGTGAACATCAGAAACTATTGAAACCGATGAACACAACAACTCACAATTGGGAGAACAAAAAGAATCGATAGATGGAGGGAGAGGAGAAAGAACATCATCAGAAAAATCAGATTCACAGTCTAAACTTACGTTTGAGTTTCGAATATGTGGGGTTGGAAAATATGGCGGGAAATCAATGGATGGGATATCATGTTCTCCAACCTCAACTTGCGGAAATTGATCTGCTTGATGAGGGGAAGGTGAAGAGTCACTTGGAACAACAAACCACTTCATTGAATATTTTGGAGTTCCATAACCGATGTATGTTAGGAGACTTTCAAACAATTCATATTCTTTTTGATTCATCAAAATATGGAAAATAAATTCAAATTTCTCTTTTATTAAATTCCAATAAACATCATCTTCATAAAATTCAAAATAGAAATGAATAAAACGATCATAAAAATCATTGAGCGATTCATCAGGTGCTTTCCGCAAATGCATGCTTTTCTTAAAAATAAATTTGTAACCATACCTACCAAAGGCACGAAAGAGCTCTTTGACAACATGGTCGAAAGAGTGCATGGAATTGGCTGGCAATGTGTAACACCATTCCTTGACACACATTTCAAATGTGAGAATGAACAACTTGCAAGCCACATCCTTGCAGTGAATATTGTGTTTAGTGAAAAATTCAAGAAAGTGAGTGGTGTGCTCGAGAATGGTTGTTTCACCCTCACCATCGAATTTTAGATTTGACAAGACCTTAAGTATTCCAATTGGCACTTTCAGATTTTCGATTCTAGAAAAACATGTTGTGGTTAAGATATGGGAAGAAATCGTTAAACATATAGAAAGTTCAAAAAAACTTCATGGGCTTAGCTTGTCATCTGGCCCTCCTTCTAGGACCACAAATGTTGATGGTGCTGGAGCTGCCATCATTCAGGAGGTCTCCCCAATATAAAGTCCCAATTATGCCTCACACCATTTGGTGTAGAAGCTCCATCCAAAATATGACCCGTTTGCCGAAGCAATGGGTTTTAATGATGTGCTTGTGGCACAGCTAAATTCTCAGTGCGGACACAAACAATTCCTCTAGCTTGGGAGAGCGGGTCTATACAAAAAAAAAATCTATGGAAAATATCCTTAAGCTAGAATCAATTAAGAGGGCCTACCTCTTAGAACGATATTCTTCTTGGTGATGATCCTGCTTCCTCACTCCAGCTATCTTTTGTTTCCTTCCTTCGAATACCTAAAACAAACAAACAACAACAACAAACCTGACAACATACAATATTGTATTCAGCCTACTTAATAGGTTAAGGAATGCTAAGCCATAAATATGTAAAATGACACTTCATGTAGGAAATCAATCAATAATTGTGTTTATATAAATCAGAAAGAGATTACAACCAGTGCCTTGACGTTGTTGGTCTCCTCCAACATACCCGGGTTCCCACACTTCTGCTAGCACTTCATGGATAGCCCAAACAATAGACTTTTTAAGGCCTCTTTCCCTCTAGTCTCAAACCAAACCAAACCACACTATTCTCCCTCAAACATACACTAGAAAGCTACAAGTTATAGATGACTTGCTGATCATTCAAACTCCCTCCAAAACTAAAAAACTAGTTTTGCTTGGGAGAAAGAGAGGTTTATATAGCTTGGATGGATGGGAGATGGTTCCTCTCATCATGGGATAAGGTCTTATCTCTTGAGTTTGTTCCATCCTAATAGGGGGAAGGAGCCCAAACTAACTTCCTCGGCTCCATCCAGCCCAACCATCTACTATAATTTCGTTATTAAGCTTCTAGAGCTAGAAGCTTCAACTCCATATTTAAAAAACTTGCCAAAAGAGGATCGTCGTGACTAGAAAAGGGCCTAGTCTCACCGTACACCGTTAGGGCTAGTTTTAATATTTGTAAATTGGTATGAGGAGGAAACTGGTCAGTAGCACCGATCTTGTAAACTGGGATAAAAGGAATATTCTTGGGAGATGATGCAAAGGGGAATTATTCTGCTCATGAAGAGGGACAAACTGGGAGTTTCTTCATGATGGGAAAGCATGTAGGTTTCACTGTAGAGGTCCTCCAGGATCATGGATAGGGAGTACATAGACAGTGACAAAATTTTGTGTAACAGATTCCCCCTAAAGCATGAAGGCCGAACTAGAATGTGGGGTGAAATGCTTTACAAGTGGATGCGGGGAACCAGAGTTTGTCATCGGAAAACCTGCAAGCAAGCGTAGATACATATACATCACTTCAAACTTTGAGAAATGATACATGAATCGTGGTATGGACACAACCATCTAGAGAAAGATCATGTAAATGGATCCAAGGCATGGGCACAACCATCCAATAGAAAGGATCACAATGAAACCAAGGTATGGTCACAACCATCCAATAATGAAAAGGATCACATATAACAACTCATGGTATGGTCACAGCCATCCATCTGAAAGTGACATGCATATCAACATGATCATGTCACATCACCTCTCAACTTAGACTTGTGTAATCTTAGCCCAAGGTCTTATGCTCCAAACAACCCGATCAAAGTACAAATCCTAAGATGTGAATGAATGTGTTGAAGTTGAACATGCTAGAAAGTCGCTTGATTACTGGTCAATGATGTGAATCATTAACAAGCGCGAGAGAAACCACCAATAATGACAATGGCTCTCAAGGCACCAGCAGCACAATTCACAGAATGTGAATAAAGGAACTGAAGTTGAACACCCGTGAAATCACTCGATCGAAATCCAATAATGTGAGCTTGTCATCGAGTGTGAAGAACTTGCCATTAGGGCATGCAAGATCTAAGGTATTGGAAGGGAGTCTCTCAGCTAGCTTCCTGGATAATGAGCTGAAGTCGACAGGAAGCGACCATGTCGAAGGAGGGTCATGATGTGTCCCACATCATTGACATGAGACAAAGGGATGCAAATGATTTTAGATGATACAAAGAATCAGGAGTAAGTGTAATTGCATAAGGATTAACTCTTGAACATATCGGCGACACAACTCTGGAGTTTGGCAGCTTTTGGATCCATAAGATCGGTGGTCATGATGACGTGGTAGAGATCAAATGGAAGGAGAAAAATGAATGGCCCAACCCAGGAAGGTCAAATGACAAAAAGGAGGATAACTCAACCCAACACAAAGCATAAAGTGTCATGTTCAGGAGTGAGCTACCGACACAATTAATATAATTTCCAATTCCCCCCCACCATTTCTAGCAGGTACCCCAATTATTTTATATCGCAATATTGAAGGGGATAACATGTTCTTGCACTGTAAGTTCATCCTTCGGATGAATCTGACCTAGTAAGTTTAAT
The DNA here is from genome assembly GCA_000404065.3 of Pinus taeda. NCBI lineage: Eukaryota > Viridiplantae > Streptophyta > Pinopsida > Pinales > Pinaceae > Pinus > Pinus taeda. The sequence continues at coordinate 75,904 of APFE031221311.1, read as the reverse complement.
GAGCCATAGGAAGGAGAAGCTCAAGTTCGTCATGGTGACGAATCTGATGTCGTTTAATGTTTTAACTAGTCCGACAAAGGTGTAACTCAACATCCTTTTCATGTTTAGAGAGTTTGAAAAATACACGGAAAATAAAACTCCACATGGTTCCTTTTTGTACATTTGTGTCTCTCGAGCCCGAAAAGGTAGAAAACAATACTTGAAAGAACTGCTTGACCATTTCAATCAAGGAGTACCTTTTTCGTAAATAGTTCATCCCAACCTCAAAAAAGGGTAAATGTATACTGGGAAAATGGAGTTTCACAGCCTTTAACGAGTTCAAGACAACAAGAGCTCGGCAATCTTTTCTTGTTTAAAGAGTCAGAAAAGAGCTGAAAGCAGACCTCACTTTTTTATTCTCTTTAACGAGTCAAAAAGGGAAAAAATACTCTGCAGCCTTTTCGTCTTTTACGAGTCAGAAAAGAGCTTAAAGGTGACTTGTCCTAGAGGAACGAGTGTTATAAAGGGTAACAACTGGTTTTGGCAATGGTGGAACTACTCAAAACATGTAGTTGTCAAGAGGCTGGCTAATAAACCACTCATTGTTGCGGTCCCTCAGGAAAGGAAAAACAACCAAGTGAAATCATATGATCAGCCAAAGGGATGGTGGCGATGGAATGAAACAACCAAGGCTCATTTAACATAAATTAGCTGATAAAAACGATAATCACGAGATGTAAATTGGGCATGGGTTCATTTTTACATGAGCTTGAACCATGGAGAACTCTTCTTGGATTCGTTTTCATGTTTACACAAGCTTGAAATGAAAAACTATGCTTGCTATAAGTTTGCATGCCCCCAACATAATGACTTAATCGAGGTACATGCCCCCAAAGCTTCATTTCAATCAACTAGGTGGATGGAATGAAGGTTCACTTTCGAGATCTTGGAAAGACTCGATTGGGATTTTACGAGATCTTAATCAAAGAATCAATTTGGAAAAGGGAGTTGCTTCATTTTTTAATGAGGTTGACACAATAAAAAAACTATCCTCGAGACCCTTGTTTCATATTTTAACGAGCTTGACACAAGACAAAGAACTATGCTTACACACTTTGTTTCATTTTTTAACAAGGTTGACACAAGACCAGGAATTATCCTGGGGACTCCACTGGGGAAAATATTCTTAAGCTAGAATCAAGTAATAGGGCCTACCTCTTAGAATGCTATTCCACTTGGTGATGATTTTGCTTCCTCACTCCTTCCTTCCTTCAAATACCTGAACCAAGAAAACAACAACAACAATAAACATGATAGCATACAATATTGTATTCAACCTACTTAATAGGTCAAGGAACATTAAGCCATAAATATGTAAAATGACACGTCATGTAGGAAATCAATCAATAGTTGCATTTATATAAATCAGAAAGAGATTACAACCAGTGTGTTGACGTTGTTGGTCTCCTTCGATATATTTGGGTTCCCACACTTCTACTAGCACTTCATGGATAGCCCCAACAATGGAAGTTTTAAGATCTCTTTCCCTCTAGTCTCAAACCAAACCAAAACACACTATTCTCCCTCAAACATACACAAGAAAGCTACAAGCTATAGATGACTTGTTGATCATTGAAACTCCCTCCAAAACTAAAACACTAGTTTTTCTTGGGAAAAAGAGAAGTTTATATAGCTTGGATGGATGAGAGATGGTTCCTCTCATCATGGGAGAAGGTATTATCTCTTGATTTTGTTCCATCCTAATAGGGGAAAGGAGCCCAAACTGACTTCCTCGACTCCATCCAGCCTAACCATCTACTAGACTTCCGTTACGAAGCTTCTAGAGTTGGAAGCTTTGACTCCATATTTAAAAAACTTTCCAAAAGAGGATCGACGCGACTGGAAAAGGGCTTAGTCACTCCGTATAGTGCTAGGGCTAGTTTTCAGCTCTGCAAATCGGTGCGAGGAGGAAACTGGTCAGTGGCATTGGTGTTGTATACTAGGATAAGATGAAGATTCTTGGGAAATGATGCAAAGGGGAATTATTCTACTCATGAAGAGGGACAAAATAGGAGTTTCTTCATGATGGGAAAGCATGTAGGATTCATTGTAGAGGTCCTCTAGGATCATGGACGGGGAGTAAAGAGACAGTGACAAAATGTTATGTAATAGTGCCTTGGCTGCAATAACACATAGAGTGGTGTAATCGTGACTTTCGTGAACACGTGTATGACTTTGCGGAGGATCAAGTGTGATGCATGAAAGTTTCTAACACACAAGGGGAAAATGAGTGGGCCCTTTAGAAGCTTGTAATAGTACGCAACTTGAAAGTAACACACGAGTATAAATAAATGACGAGTTAGCCTGCGAAATAGTTCACATGTTAACCATGATAGAATTAAACAACAACACACATTCAAGAATATTCATACTAATGCAAATGAAATAGTTCATAAGTGTTAGCATAAGTGAAATAACATATATTACAAACATAACAAGAATAGTCCTACTATATTCACAACATATGCATGAAAACGTGTTGCCTCTGAGCTTTTATTAAAGTGAAAGTTCAAATCATACATATACCATTGACGAACCACTATCCCCAATAGTATAACATGAAGTCTACACCTACTCCTCCAAAGGAAGATACTCCCTCTATGCTACGGAGAAGTCAAGGCTCTTAACAAACTCCCAAGCTCTTCATTCTAAGCTAAAATCCTAGCCAAAATCTTGGCCCTCCCCAAAATCCCTTTACATGAGTTATGAGGGTACATTTATGTTAAAATTGGCAACCAGGGAAAAACTTCATGTGGGTCATATTATTCATGGCTAATAATATTTTTATTAGATTCTTCTCGTCGAGAGGTGTAAGATTGGTATAAATATCATTCGATTCTAATAAGTATTCATGGAGATATGAATTTATTTTGATTATGGAATTATTATCAAGCCGACCTACAACTCATGTAGGCTCAGAAGCCCAACAGTCGCATCTATTCAAACACCAACGTTGTGTATAAATTTAGGAGGACTGTTCCTCATTTGGATTCACTCATCTCATCACATCTCTCTCTCTCTCTACTGCACAGAAAAGAGTCTCTTCTCTACTGCACAGAAAAGGGTCTCTCTCTCACACATGTGAAGTCATAAGCTGCCGAAACTGAAGCTGCATCTACAAAAGTAAATTTTGACCTGCGTGGAATAGAAGATCCCCTCATCTGAACCTCCTTTGGAAGCCGCAAATTTTGGTGGTGGAATCATGTCGATCTAACGGTCGGTTTGTGAGATATCGTCTGCCCTATTTTGATGATGAAGTCGCTAATGTTGATGCTGCTGATCTAGGGTTTGCTACTGTTGATATAAATCAGATTTATTGTACTATTCTCTCTGTTTAATTATTGAAGATAAAAGAATATTTGATCAAAAGGTTTCCCCACACATTGTCAGGTTTGTCCCTAGCTAGCAGCCACATCTTGTGTCTCTTGTCTTGGTATGTTTTCTGTCGATCGTTTAATGTTCTATCTGCACTTTACTTTATGTACATGTGATTACTAATCTGAGATAACAAGAAAGGAAGTAAACTGTTATAAGCATAGAACATACCATAACTTAACATGGTATCAAAGTTGAGGTGAAGACAAAGTCCAAGCAAGAGCAAGAACAATCACCAAAGAGAAGATTGGCAAGACTATCCTTAAAGAATGATGGGATCCTCAACACTCTTTCCTCTGAAGACAAGCTCCATGAGAAAGCTGACTATCACGGATGGAAGATGTCTATCGATCTAACCCTTGAGGATCAAAGAGTGTTGGATCATTTGAGAGGCAATATTATTGAGCCTCCATCAAATGCACCTCCTGCTGCCAAGAACAAATGGAAGAACAAAGAAGTTAAAGTGAAGAAGATCATCCGGGACTCTATCGACAAGCACTTGGTGGCGTACATCTCTAAACTAGACACCTCCAAGGAAATCTACGATAGGCTGGTGAGTTCATTTAAAGTTAATGATGCAAATCAAGTTTTGTTTCTTAGAAATAAGCTGAAGGATATTCATAAGGGTAAAGATGAGAGTATGCAAGCATACTTCTTAAGAATCACTGAGATCAAGAACGATCTCCTATCTATTGGGGAGACTATTACTGACAGAGAAATGGCACTCACGACTCTTGGAGGATTTCCATCCGAATGGTACGTGTTCAGGACTACTCTTCTGAACAATAATGTAATTCCTGGTTTCGAGGAATTAATGGCTAGAGGCATTCAAGAAGAAACGGGAGTAGAAGAGAAAGAACTGCCATGCCTAAAGGTCCTCATGCTACCTTTTCTTCTCATGCTAAGAAAAGAAATAATTCTGGGACTAAATCAGAAGGAAAGGCTGGACCAAGGGTGTAAGAAAAGGATGATGTTACATCCGCGAAAAAGTAGGTCACTATGCAAGGGAGTGCCTTGATAGGAAGGACTCACACCAGGACGATGAACAAAATACCTCTGATGGAAATCAAAGGAATGACAAATTCAATAGCAAAGGTAAGAGGAGAGTTGGGAATCAAGGAAGAGGACAACCATTCAAGAAGGCTAGAAATTCCAGGATGTATTAAATGCACTTGACCTCATAAAGAACTTGGTGTCCATCTCGGCAATGGAAGACAAAGGCTACAAGGTAACCTTCAGCGATGGCAAGGTACGTATATGGAAAAATAATGTTAAAGATGCCTTTACTCTTGGGTTTCATGTTGATTCTTTATATTAGGTCAGTGGAAGTCCACTAGGTATCATGTCTTGTGACACAACTCTTCAGTCCGAATTTTGGCATCAAAGGTTTTCCCACCTTCATTACAAAGCTCTACCCGATGTAAGATAGATGGTAACTGGGATGCCCGAATTCCAAGTAGAGAAAGAAGGTGTATGTCCGGGATGTGCCGGAGGAAAGCTCAAGATGGGACCATTCCCCTCAAGTCAAAGCAAGACCTCTGATATATTACAACTAATTCACTCAGACATATCTGGTATGATGCCTATGAACTCCTTGGGAGGATATTCATATTATCTTACTTTTATAGTTGACTATTCTCGAAAGACCTGGATATACTTCTTGAAAAAGAAGGATGAAGTGTTTTCTTGGTTTCGACACTTCAAAGCCCTGATCGAGAATCAAACCGAAAAGAAGATCAAGATCTTAAGAACTGATAATGGGACTCAATATGAATCTAATGCGTTCCATGATTTTTGTAAAGAGGCTGGCATCAAGAGGGAGACTACTACACCATATACTCCTGAACAAAATGGTATGGAAGTAAGGAAGAACCACATGATTGTGGAAGTTGTCTCTATGGGTAGATGATGTAACAATGCCTGATGTGGAGGAACCCATGGATCCTATTTATCCACTTGAGCCTTCCTCTTCTAGGAAGAGGCCTTCATGGCTTACGGGGATACTTGATGATGCTGAAGGACATGCTGCACCCCGAGGAACCTTTTGTGAAAGTAAGAAACTAACAGGTATCAGGGATACCTAACCATCATGAGCACGATCATACAAAATGAGCCTTCAACATTGTCAGATGCCATCAAGCATCAAGTATGGAAGGATGTTCTGACTAAAGAATATGAGTCTGTTATGGAGAATGATGTATGGGAAGTAGTTCCTAGACCCTAGGACAAGACAATTGTTACTTCAAAATGGCTTTACAAGATAAACCTGCAGTAGATGGAAGTACGGAATAGTATAAGGCTCATTTTGTTGCTCGTGATTTCTCCTAGAAGGAAGGTATAGACTATGATGTGATATCTGCACCTATTTCCAAATATACAACCATCCACTTGATCATAGCCCTTGTGGCTTCACAAGGATTGAACATACATCAGATGGATGTCAAGACCGCATGGTTCGATCAAAGAAGAGGTCTATGTGGAGCAACCTGAAGGATTTGAGATTTATGATTGAAAATCTCATGTATGTAGGTTGAAGAAGGCTCTCTATGGCTGAAGCAAGCACCTCAAGCATGATATGAGAGGATCGATAGCTACTTGATGAAGCTGGGATTCACTAGGAGTGAAGCCGACCTTAACCTTTACCTCAAGGTTGAAGATGACAAGCCTCTCATACTGGTTTTTTATGTGGATGACCTCTTTCTAACAGGTGCATACCCTCTCATTCACAAATGTAAGAGGGAGTTGGCTTCTAAATTTGAAATGAAGAACCAAGGACTTGAAGTGTGGCAGAAGCCAAGGGAAATTTTCCTATCTCAAGGAAAATATGTGGTGAAGATTCTGAAAAGATTTGGTATGATGGAATACAAGCCTGTGACTACCACAAGGATCTTAACTTTCAGAAGTTATATGGTAGTGATGTTGGACCAGATTTGGGAAATGCCTCTGAGTTTCAAAAACTCATTCGCGTTGATGTTCTTGGTGAACCTTCGCCCGAAAATATGTTTTGCACTTAGCATTGTGAGGTCATATTTGGTTGAGCCTCACTAGATTGGTGCTAAGAGTCTTCTGAGATGTCTTCAGGATAGAATCTCTCATGTGTTAAGATACACTACTGGAGATGTGAGGCCTGGATTGATGTGTTCTCCATGGCGATTGTAGAAGGATTGATGTGTTCTCCTGTTAGGCCTAGATTGATGTGTTCTCCATGGTGATTGTAGCAGGATTGATGTGTTCTCCTGTGAGACTTGGATTGATGAGTTCTCCATGGTGGCTTGGATTGATGTGTTCTCCATGGTGGCTTGGATTGATGTGTTCTCCATGGCGATTGTAGCAAGATTGATTGTTCTCCATGGCGATTGTAGCAGGATTGATGTGTTCTCCTATGAGGCCTGGATTGATGTGTTCTCCATGGCGATTGTGGCAAGATTGATGTGTTCTCCTGTGAGGCCTGGATTGGTGTGTTATCCATGGCAATTGTAGTAGGATTGATGTGTTCTCCTGTGAGGACAGGATTGATTAGTTCTCCTATTGAGGCATCTTACCCATGTAGTCTGGGACACATGGGAAGTACCTCTCATTTGATCATTGAGTAGGGAAATGAAGTTAGGGACCATAGTAGTACCGATGGATGCATCGTTGTATCTACCATACTCCCTACGCTAGGATGACCCCCATTGATCTGAGATCAATGATACTGGTCTGGGACTAGTGCTAGGAGTTGTACCATACTATGACACTAACTTCGAGTCGGTTGAGACTGGTCTCGGACCAGTGGTACATACTCTGAGACTGACTTTGTGTTGGTGCAGTACTAGTCTAGGACCAGTGAGAGTGGTACATACTATGATGCTAACTTCGGGTCGGTTGAGACTAGTCTGGGACCAGTGGTACACTCTCTGGGACTGTGATACTGGTTTGGGACCAGTGGTAGGAGTGGTACTTACTATGAAGCTGACTTCGGGTCGGTTGAGACTAGTCTGGGACTAGTGGTACGCACTCTGAGACTGACTTTGAGTCAGTGAATGATGATACTGGTCTAGGACCAGTGGAATTGTACTCACTATGACGTTGACTTCAGGTTGGTTGAGACTGGTTTGAGAATAGTGGTACATACTCTAAGACTGACTTTGAGTCAGTATGATACATCCTCGATCATTTTTTCTTCTTCATAATTCAGAAAAAAGAAAAGTAGAACAAAACAATGCAAGAGCAGAGAAGAACATAGCATAATAGTACATATCAATATAGGGCAGAACAAGACAAAGTAGAACAGGCAGAATAGAGAAGAGCAGGTGATCTGAATCGGATCCATAAATGACTGTCAAAGAACCTTGACTATATCGGGATGAAACAAATCTCTAAAGAATCCAAAACAGCAATTGAAAACACCTTGAACCAGTGGAAATGGCAACCAGTGTGGAGCAACGAGGACCTCGGTCAAAGCGTGCTAACCGAGGCCCATGGAGACTGTACGGGAGGTCAAAGTAGCCCCTGGGAGCCTGGGATTGGGAAAAGGAGGCATTTCTCCTAAAAAAATGGCATAAAAGGCCTTATAAAGGAAGAATCGCATCGGAAAAGGTTCAAAGAGCGGACTTAAGGCCAGGGTGGAAGGACCGCTGATCAGCGATCTCCGACTCATCGGAGGCAAGCATGTATGTGATATCAGGACCCTAGACTTGGTGATTGAGATAATGCGATTATGCGATTGCGATAATCGACGTGGGAGTGATTAACAGATCGACAGTTCGGTGGTCGACATGGCCAAAGAAAGGAACCCCCAGGGCCATTGTAATTGCAATATGCTGATAGCAATACGCTGATATCAAAGGTCGGCGATCAGGCGATCGATGATCCCTGATACAAAGGGTCGTTAATGCCCCCACCATGCGATAGTGATTTGTGATAGAGTGGCGGACCCGATGGGTTTATAGGGATGATTTCATAAAATATGAAGTCCGGATTTCGCGCCTGATAGAGTATTCTTGGTAAAACTCTGTGTATTGGAATTTTGTTCCATTTTCAGGTTTTGCCTTAAGGAAGGCCCCGATTCCTTTCTAACTTCCCCTGATCATTGTGCCACGTTACAAGCGGGCATTTTATAGACAATGATGTGTTTGTAATGCAAAGAGAGCCACAGAGCCAGATGGCCAGTCGAAGAGACAAGGAGCAGAAAAAGTCGTAGAGCTGCAATAGGTCAATCGACAGAGGCAGAAGAGGAATCGAGCGGGCATGGGTTCGAATGATAAAAAGCCATGAATGGAGACAGAATACACATTCAAGTCGAAGAAAGTCCAGGAGAAGAGGGAGAAAGGACCAGAATCCCGAGAGGAGGATGAAATACAGAGAAAAGGTAGTGAAGCAAGAGAAGAGCAGAAAGAGACAGAGGGTCGAGCCGACCAGTGACAACATCGAGCACCAGAGCTTGAAGATTCAAGCCATCCCATAGGGGAATCTGTCTGGAATGAGTATCACATCTGGCTCTGTCCATTGTAGACCCGAAGGTCACAGAGCTAGTAGGGAGAAGAAGAGTTTGTGCACTCTAGTGGCTTGGGAAATCCAAGAACCACCCTGCCAAGCGAAACCTGCTTTAGGAGAACTCGCATTGAGTCCCTACATTGTAATTCTCTGCTAAAGGCACAATAAAACAAGGCCACCATTGAAAGTTGGACCGGAGACGTAGCCATGGAGAATAGGGTGAACTCCTTATTAAAATTCTTGTGTCTTTGTGTTTGCTTACTGTATTTATCTACTGTCTTTCCATTTAAATATATGTGTATTGGCAATCTGATCGATTCGTTGCTTAAATAACATAGAACACACACTAGCACATGAGTCTATAATACCTTTTGTTTAATAAATCTTCAATTGAGGTCACTCATAGGGTGATTATCAGATCAAGTGGTATCAGATCTCTAGGCTATAAAGTTAGACAAGCTTGTGTTGGTTTAGTTGTGAATGCTCACTAGATCAAAGCTCAAACTAAGAGAAGGAGAGTTGGTGGAAAATAATACTGAAATTGGGAGAGTCTATTCTCAGAAGACAATGTCAGAGGAAGGTTCTATAGGGCTAGACCCTCAATTCATAGAAAGTTTCCTAGCTATAAAGTCTATGGTAAAAGAAATTTATAGGGACTTTAGAAAGCATAAGGATGAAGATTCATAAGGCTCTAAACAAGATGAAGAAGAAGATGAATCTCATTCCCATGACCACTCAAAAGGAAATGGGAAAGAAGAAAGCTTTCCTACACCTCCTAATAGCCCTGTGCATAATAAGAAAGCATCTTTGACTAACCTAGATGTTAAATTTGATTTTCCTATATATGATGGAGAGCTAAATGCTGAAAAGTTGGACAATTGGATTAGACAAATTGATGTGTATTGCAGAGTAAAAAACATAGACTCATACAAGAATAAGATTCAACTAGTAAGCCTACGCCTAGGAGGCACTGCCTTGGTTTGGTGGGAAGGCAGAACCCAAGTTGATATGAAGAAGCATGGTAAGACCATCCCTGTCTGGAGTGAATTTGTTGCTGCAATCAAAAAGCAGTTCTATCCATTGGCCTACATGCAACAAGCCATGATGAGTTGGAAAACTCTTCGGCAGTTGAAGGGGCAAAGTGTGCAAGGGTATACTCAAGAATTCAGAAAGAGAGCATTGATGTTGGGTATTTCATTAGACTCACCAGAAACTCTTTTAAAGTACATTGGTGGTCTACACAGCTACATGAGGCATACCATCCTCATGTTTAATCCCACTAGTATAGATGAGGTATCTGTACAAGCTACTCATCTAGAAGCTAGAGGAAAGAATGGAAATCCAGAAGTTGGGGGACCATTCCAACCCACTGTAAGTAAGAGCAAGGAGAAAATAAAGTAGAAGTGGAAAGCAATGAAGGCTAACACTGCACAAAAGAGAAAAGCTTCATGTACTCACTATAAAAAGGATGGGCATGATGATGAGCACTTTTGGATTCTGCATTCAAAGCTGAGACCTAAAAAGTCTGAGGGCAAGAAGAAGATTGCTGCAGCTATTCAGAAAGATTTGGGGTCAGACTTAGGAGATGAAATAATCATTGCAGCCATAGGTATAAAAGGTAAGAATTCTGAAGCATCTAGTAGTAATTCTGCTCAATCTGTTATTGATGAACAACATGAGAGAAAAAGACATGATATTTTCCATATTCAAGTTGTTTCAAAAAATCAAAAGATTGATACTTTGTTTGATAGTGGCTCACAAGTAAATCTAATTTTTGAAGCAATTGTAAAGAAATTGGGATTAGCAAATACACCTCATAAGAAACCATACCCATTAGGATGGTTGAACGATAAAGCACAACTACAAGTGACTAGACGGTGCAAACTCAAGTTTTCTTTTGGGTCAGCATTTGTAGATGAGGTTGAGTTAGATGTAATTCCTTTGGATATATGTAGAATTGTTTTAGGAAGTCCTTACTTGTATGATAGAAAGGCTATTTTCTATAGAGCTGAGAACAAGTATCTACTTGTTAAAGGTGGAATCGAATACTTTGTGAGAGCTCACAAGCTCAAGAATAATTATACTCTCATAAACTCAGGACAGATGAAAAGAATGATAAATTCATGCAAACAATTCCTATTGATGGTTGTAAAGGAAAAGGAACCTAATAAAACCAATGTATTTGAGGGTTGTAATGCTGATCAGCAAGCTGATATAGAAAAGATTGTTTCAGAATATGATGTCTTGTTTCAAGAACCTAAAGGTCTGCCACCCAAAAAGGGAATAGTACATGATATTATTTTGTAGCAATATGTTCCATTGCCTAACATTGGGATGTACATGTTGTCTGCTTTAGAGAATGCTGAAATCAAGAGGCAGGCGCAGGAGTTGCTTGAGAAAGGGTTCATCAGCCCTAGCACATCACCATGTGGGTCACCAATCGTTTTGGTGAGAAAGAAAGATGGCTCATGGAGAATTTGCATTGACTACCGAGCACTGAATAAGATAACAATCAAAAACCGTTATCCCCTTCCTCGCATAGATGATCTTTTAGA
>APFE031221311.1:48444-59277 GCA_000404065.3 Pinus taeda | reverse complement strand
CAATAGAGCCAAACACTCTTCTACATAGAGATCTCCTTTTGAGACCTGTTTTGGTTTCATACCAAGGTCTCCTTTGGATTTTGTCTTTGGTAAAGATACCATGGTTGATAGACACAGTGATGTGGACAAGGCAACTAGGTTTGTTGAACAGATCCAGGAGATCCACCAGGCAGTACAAGAACAGCTGGAAAAGAGCCAGGCCAAGTACAAGGCTAGGCATGATGAGCATCAGATGGAGCATAGTTTTCATGTTGGAGACTGAGTCTGGTTGTATATTAGCAAGGAAAAGATGCAAGGTGAAGGTAAAAAGCTAAAACCTATCAGGTATGGACCCTTTAGGATACTTGAGAAGATTGGTGAAAATTCTTTTCACCTTGATCTACCAGCTTACATGCACATCTACTTAGTCGTGAATGCAGATTTCTTGAGGTTGTTTGAACCTTCAATGATTGAGGACCCTAAACAACAGAGTCAATTACCTTCTGTTGATGACCTGAATATATTAGTGAATTACGGGAAGACACAGTGCTGGACAGGAAGGTAAGGACGATGCGTAGTGTACAAGTGGAATACCTCAGGATTGGGCTTATAGGTTCGAATCCGAGCAGTGCGAAGTGGATTGAGATTGGACAAGTGAGACATCAGTTTCCTCACTTAGTCGATGCTTGAAGAAAACCAACTTTTGGTGGTCAAAAAGCTTTTTCAGTGGGAAGTCTGTGATCTGAATCGGATCCATAAATGACTGTCAAAGAACCTTGACTATATCGAGATGAAACAAATCTATAAAGAATCCAAAACAGCAATCGAAAACACCTTGAACCAGTGGCAATGGAAGTCAGCGTGAAGCGATGAGGACCTCGGTCAAGGCGCACTGACTGAGGCCCACGGAGATTGCGCAGGAGGTCAAAGTAGCCCTTGGGAGCCTGGGATCGGGAAAAGGAGGCATTTCTCCTAAAAAAATGGCATAAAAGGCCTTATAAAGGAAGAATCACATCGCAAAAGGTTCAAAGAGCGAACTTAAGGCCAGGGTGGAAGGACCCCCCATCAACGATCTTCGACTCATCGCATCGTAGGCAAGCATGTATGCGATATCAGGACCCCAGACTTGGTGATTGAGATAATGCAATTATGTGATTGTGATAATTGATGATGGGAGCGATCGGCAGATCGGTGGTCGGCATGGCCAAAGGAAGGAACTCCCGAGGCCATTGCAATTGCGATATGCCGATAGCGATACGCTGATATCGATGGTCGGCGATCGGGCGATCGGTGATCCCCGATACAAAGGGTCATTAAGCGCCATACCATGCGATAGCGATTTGCGATAAAGTGGTGGACTCGATGGGTTCATACAGATGATTTCATAGAATTTGAAGTCCAGATTTCGCGCTCGATAGAGTATTCCTGGTAAAACTCTGTGTATTGGAATTTTGTTCCATTTTCGGGTTTTGTCTGAAGGAAGGCCATGATTCCTTTCTAACTACCCCTGATCGTTGTGCCATGCTACAAGCGGGTGTTTTGTAGACAATAATGAATTTGTAATGCAAAGAGAGCCATAGAGCCAGATGTCCAGTTGAAGAGACAAGGAGCAGAAAAAGCTGCAGAGCTGCAGAAGGTGAATCGACAGAGGCGGAAGAGGAATCAAGTGAGCATGGGTTCGAATGAGAAAAAGCCATGAATGGAGATAGAATAGACAGTCAAGTTGGAGAAAGTCCGGGAGATGAGGGAGAAAGGACCAGAATCCCGAGAGGAGGATGGAATACAGAGAAAAGGCAGTGAAGCAAGAGAAGAGTAGAAAGAGACAAAGAGTTGAGCTGACCAGTGACAACATCAAGCACCAGAGCTTGAAGATTCAAGCCATCCCATAGGGGAATCTTTCCGGACTGAGTATCACATTTTGCTCTGTCCATTGTAGACCCGAAGGTCACAGGCTAGTAGGGAGAAGAAGAGTCTGTGCACTCCAGTGGCTTGGGAAATCTAAGAACCACCCTGCCAAGCGAAACCTGCTTCAGGAGAACTCGCATTGAGGCCCTGCATTGTAATTCTCTGCTAAAGGCATAATAAAACAAGGCCACCACTGAAATATGGACCAGAGACATAACCCTGGAGAATAGGGTGAACTCTTTATTAAAATTCTTGTGTCTTTGTGTTTTCTTATTGTATTTCTCTGTTGCCTTTCCATTTAAATATCTGTGTATTGGCAATCTGATCGATCTGTTGCTTAAATAACACAGAACACACACTAGCACATGAGTCTGTAATACCTTTTGTTTAATAAATCTTCAATTGAGGTCACTCATAGGGTGATTATCAGATCAGCAGGGAAAAGGTTAGGTTGTACAGGGCAGTGAATTTGATGGATGAATAGTAATGACCAATAGACATATTGCAGATGAAGTTCTCCCACTTGAACTTGGATTACCGCTCAAGGAGAGCCTTTCAACATCAAGGCTTTGGTTGTAAGCTTCCCTTTATTTCCTAATAATATACAACTGCTAGTTCATCTTCCCAAAATATATATTTTCATGTATTATTTAGTTTGACATTCCTTGATCAGTTAAGTAGGTTGTTATTGGACTTTCTATTGGTTTTGGCATGCTTTGTTGTCTCTTGCTTACTTGTGCAGGTGCATAAACAGTGAGAGAAGCAGGAACAAGCCCGTGACACAAGCGGTTCAGAGTCTTCAACAAAGAAAATCAGAATAACATCAGAGCGAGGTAGGCCATCTCTTTCGTTCTTATTTTCAATTGTAATCTAGGAAGATGCCTAGTTGATTGTTACTTTAGTTGCTAGACCCACTCATTAGGCTAGAGGGATCGTCTTTCTCTACAAAGAGGGTTAACCTTGACCACAAAATGGCCACTCCGCTGGGGAACTTATGATCCTTTCCTTCCAATTCTTCACCTTGTCTTTGACGAGTTTGATCAACCATTCATTCTTAGACTTCATTGCTTGTCTGTAGTTAGACTCACTCACTGATAAATGCTTGAAGGTTGTTGATTTAAGTTGTTCTTGAAGATTTTGTGTTTTTTCTTTGTTTTTCTCGCCCATTGTGTTTTTGGCCCTGACAGTTGCGATGATATCGCAGGTTTGTTGATTACACTAGGATGATCGCTACTTTTCTCTTATCAGGTGCAATGATAGCAAATGTTAGAGAAATTTATGGTTTGACTTCTTGTTTTCCGTTCATTTTTTCCTTCTCCCAGTGATTTACCAATGTGATAGCTGAATCTCTTCTTGTTTGATTGAAATCATCTCTTAAATTGGTTTAAGTGTGTTTGAAGTTTGATTAGCCTTTTAGGGTTTTTAGGTCTTCTAGGTCATCATTCATCCACTTGTTGGTATTCTCATCAGAGATCAATTACCTGTGTTAAAGAGTATTTTGTGTGTTTGGACATATTTTGCAAATCACTTTTAGGTCTTGTCTCTTAAGTTGTTTTCATTAGTGTCGGATTGAGTAGATACTATGAAATTCACTTAAGTTTTATTTGACAAACAATAGATTACAAATTGATTGTCTCATTTGAATCGAAAGGAGGTGTTTTCTTTGAGTTTGTGTTTCAAAAAGAAAAAGTGAAAGTGTTTATCTTCTCAATAGTTTTCGAAGCATTTTTTTTGCTGCATTAAAATCATTAATGTGAAATGGATTTTCATGTTTGTTGGCTAACTTGCATTCTCTTTTACTTTTTGCATTAGATTACATTGATTGCACTAAAGTGAAAAATAAAAATCATCATTATATCTTAAGGTAGTTTGCTTTAAGGTTTTGTTTAGGCATTGCATTTGCTTATGATATGAAATATTATATTTCATGTTTTTCATTTAGCATATGAAAAATTGTCATTGAAGTGATTTTGTTGGTTTGATGCATGATTTGGGTGATCTTCTTCCCTACATAGATAACTTTCATCAAATTGAAGGATTTCATTTCATCATCTAGTTGCATTTTAGGAACAGGTAACATCATTAAGGCCTTGAAATCAAGACATAATTTCAAGATCAACTATAAAATCTATCAATTAATCTAAGGAGCATTTGAAACATTAACGTTCATACTTAGTGGTGTAGGCTAGAGACGTGTTCTGATGTCTATAAAACTTAGCAGCTGTCGTCCACTTTTGCATTAGACATTGCTAGGATGAACTTGTGCTCCCTGTACCATTGAGTATATAAAACAAGACTCTCATAGGTTGCAAACCTTTATCAATAGGGAGCTGAGTCTGTCGCCCTGTAAATGTGATACACCAAACACAACATTCGGGGAGATTGCCTGCACGTATGTCAAGTCCTTGGTAAATTTATTGTTGAGGTGCATATTGCAGTTCATGGTTACTTGGTACTCCTTTTGCCTAGAGTTACATGAGTGGTCATTTCAATCTTTTATGTCTCTTTAAATTTGAAAAGATCATCGAGAAACATGTCCTTTCAAGCTCGCTAAACCATCGAAAGAGACTAGAGTCACATTTTTTTCCTTTTATTGACTCTTAAAAGATAAAAAGACAAAGTTTTTGTTTCTAAAAATAATTGTCCATGATAAACATGTTGAACCCAAGTAGTTGCTTCTTGGACCAATATTGAGTAATTCCCTGTTAATTTCAAGATTGTTAATTAAGCCCTCAATGAATTTCCTTTCCTTTTATGCTCTTGAGAGGAAGTCATTATGGCTGAAACATTGGGTTCATCTCATAGTTCCCCTTCATTGTCTAATATTGAAGGGTCCTCCCAAGGAGTTCATTCGAAGCTTCCTCAGTCACTTGAAGATCAAGGTTTGAACTTGGGATTATTCCATGTATCTAACCTCTGTCTTCTCGTCCACCTCCATCAGATTCCTGGTCACCTCAAGAATCTGATCTGGAGACCCCAAATAATCATATTCAAACCCCTGAGAGTCCTTCGACTCCTGAGAGTTTGTAGAGGCTTGTTATTCATCCGTTGAATCTATTATTTGATTATGTTGTGATATCTCCTCAGCATCCTTGCAGTCCTTATGACTAGCCTGGTATTCCTTCGGAGTTATCTCCTCGCACATCACGGGTTCCTCGTCACCAGTTGTTTCCATCTGTGGAGTTAGAAGGTGAAATCCCAACCTCCTCTCTGGGACATTTGAAAGTTTCCGCTACCCATAATCCTCATATCAATGATGAAAAAGGGTATGAATTTCCTCTAGAAGGATTTCCTTTTATAGGAAGAGTCCCGTATCTCACCTTTCCTAAAACTAGTGGACACATGTTGCCACCAGGTTATACAACCTTAGCTCAGTTAGTTTCATGTACTCCTGACGCTTTGTCATTATATCGAAATCCCATTTGGTCTTCAAATGCTATGCCTACATCCAGTCCATTCATTCCAAACGTGACCTCTCGAACTTATGTACAAACTATTGTCGTGTCAATCCTGATTCAACCTACAATTCCATCACAGTATGTCTTGTTGTTTCAACTGACCCTTCCGGTGCAACTGACTATTTCAGGTTAGGTTTCAGTTAGTTCTTCCACCCCTCCATTAAGTGGATAGAATGTGCCACTACTTGGGGGCATGATTCGAATATTCCTCTTGTGTCAGGTGAAAACAATGTGAGTGGATTACAAACTCACATGGTTGGAGTTAATCAACCTTATTATGGTGGTATTCCTAACCCTGTTGGTCCATCCGGGTCAAGTAACATCCAATATCAACAGCCTTATATGGGTTAGATTCCACTCCAACATGCTTATGTCCCATATGGTTCGCAAGCCTTGGTTAATCTTCCTTACATTCCTCAAGAAGGAGCTTATGTCCATCTTGTCCATTCTGCTATTCTTGGTGGATATAGTCAGATTCAATTTAGACATTATTAATACCCACAAGGTACATCCTAGGGAACTATCCAAGAACCCTTGCAACAACAAGGACAACCTTTGTAGCAGCAAGGGCAACATTTGCAGCAGCAAGGGCAAGCATTTCAGCAGCAAAGTAAACTGTTACTACAACAGGGGCAACCTTTACCATAGTCTCAGCAGCCTTTGCAGCAACAAACTCAGTTTTTTTAGCAGTCTACTCAACCTTTTTCATCGCAAGGCCAACGTTTGTAACAACAAGGTCAACCTTTACAACAACAAATTCAGCCTTTGTAGCAACAAGGTCAACCTTGGCAGCATCAAAAAAGTCAGCCCTTGCAAGCCCAAGGTCAACCCCTACAGCAGCAGGGTCAATCTTGTGTACAATGCTTATCAATGGCCTATGATAGGACAATATCAAACCTACCCTGGAATAAATCCACCTTATGGTCAAGGTAACCTTCAGCAGGGACAAAATCAGGTCCTGTATGGACAAAATCCTCCACTGTGGGGGCAAAATCCTTACCAGCAAGGATGGAACCTACAATTTGGGTCTCCTCAAAGACACTATATGTTATTCAACATGAAATTGCCTTTCTTGGCTATGTTGGAACTGCCTGATGTCTCGAGGCTCATGAATGATCCTATTCTTCATTCACCTTATTGGCCTCCGAATCCAACTAAAATTCCAAGCGATTGCCCCAAATTCAAAGGAAAGTCTAAGGAGGACCCACAATCCCATGTGATGACATATCACCTATGATGTTCCTCCAATTCGTATATTGATGATTCTATCCATCTTTGCCTCTTTTATAGAACCCTCATAGGTGTTTCCGCAAAATGGTATATTGAGTTGCCTCGAGGTACCTATGCTGACTTCAACTCTCTAGCTATGGCCTTCCTCACCCACTTATAATTTCCGGTTCAGTATGAAATTGACACCCATTTTCTAACATCCCTTAAGAAAGATATTGCAACCCACATTTCTGATCATATCTATGAATGGAGACGTCGCCTCATCAAATTTGAGATTTGTGATGAGTTGTTGACTGAATGGTTCACAAAATCATTTGTTAACAAGATTGCTAAGGATATAGCTATGGGTGGATGTGTTACTGAAAAGAAAGCTATTTCCTGTGCTTACTATCTAGACTTAGTCTATTCATAATCTAGCATGTTGTATGAGATGTTTCCTAATGTGTTGAGACCATCTTCAGATCTAACAACATGAAAGCCTCCTGATGTACCACTTGTTGATGGTGTGATTGGTTTTGTGTCTCAGACTTCCATGAAATCTTCTTCGAAGCAGAAATATATTTCAAACACTGGTCCCAATAACCATTCGAAAAATTCATCGAATTCTGGTAAGACCTCTGAGGTACATGTTGTTTAGTCTACCACAGTAGATAAGGCCTCCAAAGGTAAGAAGAAGGGAAAAGGTAAAGTCAAAGCCGATGCTCCAAAATAGGATCCACCCAAGTCATATGCTGATGATGCTTCTAATAAGAAGTTGAAATATCCTTTCCTCATCTGTGAGGAAGATCATTACACCAATGATTTCCCCCGACGTTCTGAAGTTAACTGCTTATCGAAAGGGACTTCGACTATTTTAAAAGAACATTTTCAATCTTAGCAAAAGTGGTTGGTAGACCAACTGCAATCCTCTGCCTCCTCTGGTTCCCAAATTTTCATAATGCAAGGTTCATCACCTATTTCAATTTCTACTCGAACGAAGGACTATCAAGCCGCGCATTAAAGTAGATGGTGGAAAAAGAATTCACCGATATCCCTTCTACTTCTACTCCATCAGTTCTGGTCTACTCCATGTTGAGTGCCCTAACACTGAGTCCATAATCTGACCACCTCCCAAGGGTGTACTTCAGAAGTCATCTTATAATCCGAATGCTAGAGTTGCACAACACTACAATATTGTTGAGGATTTAGCTCAAGCACCTTCAGCAAAATCTGCCTTGGAGGTTCTTCAAACCTGTCCAATGCAGCGAAAGTCACTATTGTCTACTATAGATGTTACTGATCCTTTCGATTCAAGTCTGATTACCTTTGATCTTGAAAACCACGTTCCTCGTCTTCCTCATCAAATTGCTTTTCTGATACAAGTTCTTATCAAAGGAAAGATGATCCATCAGACTGTTATTGACGAAGGTTCTTCTACCTACGTCATGTCTATTTCATGTTGGAAGGCCATTGGATCTCCTTCTCTTAACCATTCCCTGAACACCTTGGAAGCCTTTGATGGCAGAGGCTCACGTCCATACAGTATTCTCATGAACTTGCTGATTACATTGGAAGGAAAGATGTTGAATTAGAAGTGGAAGTTGTAGATGCCAATCTTAACTACAACCTTTTTCTCAGGCGAAAATGGACCCAGGCTATGTTTTGTGTGGTTTCTTCTTTGTTCCGGGTGCTTTGTTTTCCTCAGGAAGTAAAAATAGTCATCGTTGATCAACTGTCTTTCTTCTCTTATGGTTCATCGAGCGACAATGTCCCTCACGTGGGAAATTATGAGATTCCTTATGGGAGTACGGGGGCAGGTCTCTTCAAAGACTTTACTTTAATGGGTACTTTTGCTCTCCCGCCTCTGAATGTTAATTCAATCAATATGATCTCAGTTTCTATCGATCCTTGGATTATTCCTACTCCATATCAAATTGATTCATTTGGCAATTATATGCCTTTAAGTCCATTGGAGCAAAATTATCAAGAAATTGTCTTAGTTTCGATGGCTGCTTCAGACAGTCATACTATTCTCAATATGAACGTGGACACTTATGTGCCATCCCCTTGGCTTGGTTCTTGGGATTCTATGGATCCTTTAAATGATACATTCCCCACCGATGAGAGTATCGTTCAGGTCATGTCTCTGGATGAAACTCCTTGCAACGGCCTCCATCATCATTCCTCCTTTCTTCCCAGTCTCGGTGAAATGCCTTCATGTTTTGAAGCATCTGTTTCTCATTGCCCAACGTCTCCACTTCAGACACCTGTCCTGGTGCATGAAGTCCTGTCAGAGGGTAACATGGGGAACATCACTGCTACTATGTCTCTTGACATTTCCACTAAACCTGGAATTGTTGAGAACATTCATATTGGGTTTCCTGTTCTCCAGATGAAATCAGGGTTCACACTCAAATTTTTAAAGAATTTCGATATGTCTTCGTGTGGTCATACGAGGAAATGCCTGGTATCAATCCAGCAATAGTGGTGCATGAGATATCGACTTATCCTGATGCAAAACCTATTAGCCAACGGCTTCGCCCCATGTATCCTCAAATGGTTGCTGCTACTAAAGCAGAAGTGGAGAAGCTTTTAAAAGAGGGTTTTATTTATCCCATCCCATTGACAGATTGGGTGTCCAACATTGTCCCTATTACCAAAAAGTAGGGCATGATCTGTCTCTGTGTTGATTACCATGATACCAATCGTGTATGTCCAAAATACATTTATCCCACTCCCTTTATCGATTAGAACATCAACGAGTGTGCTAGGAGTGAGATTTTCTCATTCATGGATGGTTTTTCTAGCTACAACCAAATCAACATTTCACACGTTGATCAAGATAAAACGACCTTTATCTGTCCCTAGGGCACTTTTTCTTATAAAAAGCTTCCTTTCTGTTTAAAGAATACTGGCACTACCTTCCAAAGAGTAATGTCTTTTGTGTTTCACAACATTTGACACATTGTTCAACCTTACCTTGACGACTTACCATCTCATTCTGTTAAGTGTCGTGACCATCCATATCACTTAAGATCCATCTTTTTATGATGTGGCATTATAATATCCATCTCAATCCGCACAAATGTGTGTTTTACATTGAGTCTCGCCGACTCTTTGGTTTTGTGGTGTCTCACAAAGGTATCTGAATTGATCCTTTAAAAAATGAGGCCACTGTCAACTTACCCCGCCACGTCATTACTGCAATTGCAAATCCTACACGGAAAGGCTAACTTTCTCTGTCGATTCATTCCTAACTATGCTGAACTCTCCAAGGGTTTTACTCGCTTACTTAAGAAGGGGATCCATTCATTTTGGATGAAGTTTCCCAAAAATCCTTTGATGCTTTGAAATACATTCTTATTAGTGCTCCTTTACTGCATCCCCCTGATTATCGACGCGATTATTTCCTGTACTTGGCTACAACTAATACTACCATTGCTATGGTGTTAGTTCAGGATGACGATGATGGAAACAAGTGCATGGTTTATTATTTAAGCCAAAATCTTCTCGATACTGAGTCTCGATATGCCCATGTCAAGAAACTTGCCTTGGCAATAGTCCATATTGTCCAAAGATTTAGACACTATGTCCTTTTACAGAAAACCACAGTGATTTCTGATTGCAACCCCATGAATTATATACTGACTCTTCAGTTACTTGGGGGAAAATGATCCAAATGGATCATTATCCTACAGGAGTTTGATTTGGATTTTATTGCTGCCACGTTAAAGAAATCACTTGTTTTTGATGAGTTGATATGTGCCCTTACGTCTACAAGCACTTCAACTGATTTTACAGAGCAAATTCCCGATGAAACTCTATTTCTGACCATCACTCTCGACCCGTGGTATGAAGATATCATCGTTTATCTTCAAACCCAAACTTTCTGATTTGAGTTGTCTCGATCCAACTGTCGCTGCATCTAGCATAAGTCCCAACCCTATCAGATCCTTAGTGATACATTGTATCGGGTCGGTGTGTACTATGTTAAGCTGTCTCACCCTAGAAGAGGATGAATGGGTCTTGAATGATTGCCACTTCGGTGCCTGTGGTGGTCATATGTTAGGCTATGCCACCGCTCAGAAAATCCTCCGCGCTAGTTATTTCTAGCCTTCTATCTTCAAAGATTGTATTTTAGTTGTTCAAAAATGCCATGAATGCCATATTTGCAACCGAAAACAGCGCGCCTCACCCACAACCCTACACCCAGTCGTTACTGTTGGCCCATTTGCTAAATGGGGCATTGATTTTATGACGTGTAACCCTCTCTCGGGGGGGG
>APFE031221311.1:18608-45064 GCA_000404065.3 Pinus taeda | reverse complement strand
TCAATATCAGTGATGGGTGCGTTTCTTTGTGTAGTCACAGGTATCTTCGAAGGAACAATGATCATTATGGACTGATTCCTTTGAGTTTTATTTTATCTCTTTTTCAGACTCATTAAATAAACAAAAAAGGAACCTCTGTGGAGTCATATTTGAGTTCTTTTTTGACTCTCGAAAACTAAAAAGATTGTCGAGTAATTGTCATTTTGAACTCGTTAAAGTAAATGAATCGATGTCACTCAGTATACATTTACCCCTTTTTCGGGGTGAGATTGACTATTTACGAAAAAGGTACACCTTGATCGACATGGTCAAGAGGTTCTCTCAGATATTGTTTTCTACCTTTTCAAATTTGAGAGATAAATTATGAAAAGGGACATGATGGAGTTTTATTTTTCATCTCTTTTTCAAACTCTCTAAATATGAAAAAGACACAGAGTTATTCTTACGTTAGAATCGTTAAAATTTTACGACGAAAGGCTCGCACCATGATGAGACCGAGATTCTCCTTCCTAGGGCTCATAAAACTTACTAGGATGGATTCATTCTAAGAATGAACTTACATGACAAGCATATGTTATCCCCTTCAAGATTATGATAAAAATAATTGGGGTACTCGCTAGAAATAGCAGGGGAAAAATGAAGATGAAGCATCCTTTTTATAGGCAGCATGTCGCTCTTGAACATGACACTATTCTGCTCTTGTGTCAGGTTTGGGATATCCTCACTTAGTCACTTGTCCTCCCAGGTTTTGGGTGATCCATTTTTTCCTCTCATTTGACTATTCCATATTGTCATCATGACTTTTAGTCCTATGTCAAGCCAGATGTTGCCACACTCCGGACTCATGTCACCAGTGTTCAAGAGAAGTCCAATATGCATTTATTTACCTATACACTGTTTGAGTCATTGTTACCATCTTGAAAATTATTCCACTTTATTCCTTGTTTCATGTCAATGATGGGGGATTCATCATTTCCCTCCTTCGATGGGTCTCTTCCTATCGACTTCAACTCATTATCTAGGAAGATGACTTAGAAACACCCTTTCAGTACCTTAGAGCTTGCATTCCTTAATGGCAAGTTCTTCGTATTCAACGACAGGTCTACATCATTGGCTTTCAATCGGGTGATTCCATGAGTGTTCGAATTCAACTTCATTATCACATTCACGGATTGTACGGTTGTACCTTGAGAGCTATTGTCATTATTGGGGGTTTCTCTTGTACCTGCTAACATACCACATCATTGGCCAGTAATTAGGTGGTTTTCTAGCATGTTCGATTTCAACACGTTCATTTGCATGTTGGAATTCATACTTTGATCGGGTCGGGATGGAGTGCAAGACCCTGGGTCTTGCCTGATATGACTTAGGTTGCATGGAGTTATACGTTGTTCATGATTTTACACATGTTTCTACTATACGAATAGTTGTGACCATACTGTGGGACTTTATATTTATGATGATCCCTGTTATCTAGATGGCTACACCCATACCATGGATCTTTTCATATAGTCTTCATCATTCAGATGGTTGTGCCCATGCTGTAGATTCATTTCTTGATCTCAGATATGTATATGCGTCCTTGATTTGCAGGTCTCCTGGTGGTGCGTGTCCTTATCCTTCCAAGAGCTCATAAATCCTCTCAGTCATCACTCCTCATTCTCCCTTCATGATTTATGGGGCATCTATTACACATTATTTGTTCATGCCTCCTACACTTCCTTGTGACATACCGTGAAGTGGCAAAATCATGACCATTATATAGTATACTCATCCATGTATGCAACTCAGATCCCTCCTACTACTTTGATTGGAAAATGCCTTGAGCTTTCCCTGAAGAAATAGCTCTTAAAACCGTAAAATGAGGATCATCGTTCTTATAAGGCTTAAAACAACGATGGTCACCTTTTGCATTGTACTTGACCAGTGATGGTGTCGCCATGTTACTTTTCATACTTGGATGATCTCACAAAGGTAATTTTCCCAAAGAGGATGAGAAGCTTCGAGATCTAGAAGCTTCCAGAGCAACGAGGTGGAGGTTGTTTCACATAGATGAGGTAAAATCCTCCCAACTTGGCCTCTTTCTCTTATCCGTATGAGCTACGTCCTTGAGATGAGGGCCTAATCCTATCTTTGGAGAGGTCCTAACTCCCTTTCCCAAACTATAAATTCATCCTCACCCATTCCTAAATGGTTGGTCTATGTCTATTTGCACCCTTATGCTAAGTTTGTGCATAGAGACTATTCATTTGACTTGGAGAAGGAGTGGTTGGAGATTTCTTGGCTTGGACTTGGATTACCAATTAAGGAGAGCCTTTCAACATCAATGCTTTGGTTGTAAGCTTCCCTTTATTTCCTAATAATATACAACTGTTGTTTCATCTTCCCAAAATATATATGTTCATGTATTATTTAGCTTGACATTCCTTGATCAATTAAGTAGGTTGTTATTGGATATGCTATTGGTTTTGGCATGCTTTGTTGTCTCTTGATTACTTGTGCAAGTGCATAAACACTAAGAGAATCAGGAACAAGCCCGTGATACAAGTGGTTCAGAGTCTTCAACACAGGAAATTGGAATAGCATCAGAACGAGGTAGGCCATATCTTTCATTCTTATTTTCATTTGTAACCTAGGAAGATGTATAGTTGATTGTTACTTCAGTTGCTAGACCCACCCGTTGGGCTAAAGGGATCGTCTTTGTCCGTAGAGAGGATTAACCTTGACAACAGAGGTATCATATATTTTAAGATCATCGTAGCTCCAAGCAAAGATACCTTTATACCTTTTTAACAAATTAATAAAGGTTAATCACTCATTAGGTAAGAGACCAAGTCCTAGATTGATGTTTTGTGGTTTGATATCAGTTCCAAGTTTTACAAGTTAAAACTTTAAGGTTGGACTTTGGAGTTTAGAATTAGTAACCTTCTTAAATATGTCTTTTAGATCATAAAGATCTTCAAGTTTTACCACAGATTTAGGTAATGGATGGTCAAAAAAATAATAATTCTATGGAAAAGCTATCTGGACTGTAGTCCTCTAATGGTATAAGCTTGGATGCTATATTAGCCAGAAGGTCAACACTTGTATTTTGAAGTCTAGGGATAGGAGATATGTTGAATGCTAAAAAATGTAAAGTAAGGTCTTGAACCAATGATTGATAATGTTTTAAATGTCCAGAGAGACAATGACTGGTGTTTCTTACTTGTTTGATAACAATTCCAGAATCTCCAAATACTTGAAGATATTTGATATCAAAACCTATTTCTTTATACAAACCTTGGATTAATGCCTCATATTCAGAAATATTATTTGTGCATTCAAATTCCAACCAATGTGCTCGCATTGTTTTTTCTCCTTCTGGACTAATTATATACAACCGGCTCCTGCACCATCATTGGATTTACTCCTGCACCATCATTGGATTTAGATCCATCAAAATATAATGTCCAAAATAAAGTTTTAACTAATGGTTTATCTACATGATTTATACATATGGAAGAATCTGTTTGAGAAAAGTTCTCAATCTAGGAAGTAACAAAGTTATCCAAAAAAGGTGACTTATGTGCATTAAAATTTCCTAAAAATAACTCAGCAGAGTAGTTTCCAATGATATTATTGTTAAAATCCATTGGTTCATCTTCAAAATGAGTTATTGTATGTTTCAAATGTTTTTCTCGGTCAATTCTGATTTGATTTGGCTTTCTGTTGTAAGGGAGCCACATGTGAGACCAATATGTTGTAAAATAGCCATGAAGTTTCTCAAGGCAGTCTTTGCTAAGAATTAAACCATAAAATTCAGGAATATTGACAACTATTATGTAAATTACTTGACAAACTTTTGGATTAGAAGAGAGTCTAATGCTGACTGAATTCATTTCCCCTAAGACTTAAACTTTTGTTCTATCATGTTGGACAATGTGGATTGCAGACTTTTGGGGTAAAACATTTAATTTCGTTCAGACTGATCTTGGCATTATGTTTGAAGAGGCCCTAAGTCTATTAAGCAGTTATGGAGATTTTTATTGAAGATTTCATAAGTCAAGAGGAAAGGGGGAGTGTGTGAGTTAGATCTATTTCCAGTTAGGATACCATCAGTGGAATCAATATTATTTGATGAATCATTAGGAGGCTTACCCATTCCTCTAAGCTTTGGATAACAAAGCAACATGAAGAGGAGAAGCAATAACTTCATTCAATTTTTTAGTAATAGCTTAAGTTGATGTTTAAGCTTACTGAGATCATGAAGAGAGATATTTTCTCTGGCTTTCTTCATGTCCTCCATTATGTTATATTCCATGTTATCACCAAATAGCAAGGTTTTGGATGAATATGGAGGATTATATGAGGATGGGGTTGGTTGAGGAGACGTAGAAGAATAACTTTTACTGACCACTTTATCCTTGGTAGGAGAGGTTGAAGGCTTTTTATTTTCGTGAGATTGTGTTGAATCAGTTGGGCCTTTACTCCTAGTTCTAACATGTAAATCTTCTTTCTCATCTTCATCATTGGAAGTAGGTAGGATAAAATCCCACATACCATGTAATTCAACCAATTCTTAATCTTTAGTTTCATCATCAGATAATTCCGTTTCTTCATCATCTTCATCTAAATCAGACTCATTAGTGGATATCGTATTTGGAAGTTGATGATTAGATGTCTGATTTCTCTTGAAGGATCTAAACAGTTTCTTAGAAGAGGACTCAACCGCCTGTTTCTTAATTTCCACCATCTCATTCGACATGGTTTTAAGGAATTTTTGCAATCCTTCAAGAATAAAGGGATCCTTAGGGGCTTTCTTCTTGGATTCATCCTTAAATGTGACCTTTTCGTATTTCTTTCTTCTTGGGCAGTCTTCTTTTCCAACGCAACTATTCTATTTTCTACAAACAAGGCTTCTTTCATGTTTTCTAATAAAGTAGCCTTATTGGCTCTATCCACAAAAATCCCTATATTGGAAGGAAGAGAAGAAATATACCACTCGATTTGGACATCAACGCCAGGGCTTGATGTGGTTGTGATTTTGTTTAGCAATTTATTAAATCTGGAATTGAAATCTTTGATCTTTTCATCCGAATTAGATTTTAAATTAGAAAGGTCATTAATAAGGGATGTAATTGTGTGGTCATCACCGAATTTAGCTAAGAATTATTCTTCAAACATGTCCCAATTAGTAATAGACCCTGTTGGTAATGAAAAATACCATGAACCCGTTGATCCTTGGAGGGTGTAGGGAAATAATATTACTACATAGTCTTCTTCAACTACTCCATTAATATTAGTGGCTAACATATAATTATGGAGGTGCTCTTCATCAGGTAACCCGTCATTAGGATTAAATTCTGGTAGCCATCTTTCAGGATGCTTAGGTAGATCATGGAGACGTGTTTCCATTTTCACAGCTCCAGGATTGGCCCATGGTCTGCCTGGTGGTGGAGATTGTTTTTTTTTGTCTTCCTGCCATTATTGGAGTTTGGGAAGCGGTGGATATTGAGGTTGATTGTGTGGAAGAAGAGGCATTTTGTGTATTTGTGATGGATGAACTAGCACCGATACTTTGAAAATAAGGGGTATTAACAGGAATGAATGGAGGGAATGAAGGTGTTTGTGGAGGAGAATTTGACAAAACCTCACTAGTAGATGTTTGTGACTCAGATTTTTTTGTCTTCTTTTGGAAATAAGGAAGAGGAAACTCAAATGTAAGAACCCCAAGCTTTTCGCTTTGAGAATGAGCTAGAATCCGAGTAGTTTTTATATTAGAAGTTACACTTCCTATAGAAGCTTTAGATAGCACATGATTTTCTGCTGAAATAGAGATTTATCCTAATGTCTTTATTAAAGTATGGACCCTCAGGTTATTCAGGATTGTAATCTGAATAAGGTGCTTCAAGAAATGTATTAGGATATTTAGGAGGTGATTTCTCAACTTTTGATCTAGAAATAGGAGATTTGGATGAAGATCTAGAAGTTGGAGGTGATCTTGAGGGGGAGTGACTCCTGGAATGCCTTTTTAATTTAGATTGAGTTATCTTTTCCATTCATAGTCAATGGCCCTCCTTATAGTACCAAAATGTTTATAACTTGAAAATTGCTGCAACAACATGGGAGAAAACCACTAGGTTGGGGACTTGAATACTGTCCCTTATCCGTTAGGAATAGTGGCTCCGACTGGATATAATGGGACCAATTTCCTAATAAAAATGTGATAGAATGGATAGAGTGTTTATGAACAAAAACTAAGTGATAGATGGGGTGGTTTATAAACTAGAATACATGTATATTAATCTATCTATTACCCAGGGTTTACTTATGTTTATAAGATCTAGAATAATTGTCCTTAGTGTATGATAATAAAGATTGATCAAACACTTACAAAAATGAAAAGATTTAAGATAATTATTTTGATTAAATAGTTAATCAAAATAATTGATGAAACACATATCGCATCAAATAAAATTCAGAAATTGTTCATATATGTATTAAGGATGGCAATTCTAGCATGTTCAGAAGTGAATTAATACATAACTGCATTAGAAATGATACATATAATGAACAATATAAAGAGAAATGACTATCAATTCATAAACAAACCAAATATACAACGATAAAAGTGCCCAATGTATATGAATCTGCTCATGAAAGAAATAGTTCTAGTTCAGTATTTCTCATTAAGATGGTTTCAAAAGTACAAAAGTGAAACCTTCCAAAGCCTTCTCTACAAAACTTCAGGACCCTGAGCTGGTCATTCTACTAAGACAAACTTCAAAAGTATAGTAGTGCAAGCTTCCAAATTTTTTCTTTATAAAATTTGGGGACCTTTTCTTTGTAGACATGAAAGGGTTTATATAATAAAAATAAAGTACAAAAATAGGCATTACATGAAACTTTTGAGGAGGTTAAAACAACTCTCCTTAAAATAAGTGACAAAAATACAGAAATAGAAATTGTTGAAATGACAAGATCAAGAATGCGATTATGTATATTCTTTCATTCACCGCTTGAGCTCATAAATATCCATCATTGGCTTAACTTCAGGAGACTGACCTGTCCTCATGTGTAGTTTTCCTATGTACACTACATCTGAAAACGTAGGAAGCATATGGGAGGATGAATCAGCAAATCAACGTAGCATTAGCCACTGACTGTGTGGCTTCACAAGATATCTCTAGTACACTTCCCAGTCGAGTTTGGTCAACTTTTTAATCAATTCTTCCTTTGCTTTTGAAGTTTCTTTCCACTGTCTTTCTAGGAATTTGATATCAGGAAGACTATCAAGTGGGCATTCTTGAATCAGGTTAGCATTGTGCAAGTTATTATTGATAGTTTCAATGATGTTATTTGCAGCATCAGTTGCCCTAGAGACTTATATTTCTTCTTGTTTCAATTGAATGTCCCAATCAATAAAGAGGATTTTCTTGTGAGATTCCTCTATTATGGGAAGATCCGCTTCTCTACCTTATGGAGTATCCTGCGATGTTATAAATTCTGAGATTTATCATCAATGTCATTGAAAGTCACCCTCAGATTAGATGATTGATTCATCAGTGAATCACTTGTAACACATAGTGGATTGATGATAGATATTTTTGATAGAACATTGCTTGTTGCCTTGATAACATAGTGTTTAAATTTAATGCTTCTGTTATAAAATCCTCCACTTTAGGATTGTCCTTCAACTAATCAAGTGAAAACTGGAGCTGTTGTATTTAGAAATCCTTAGTACTGGTCTTTGCCTGATATTCGAGCTTTAATTGATCAAATATCTGCTGGATTTGAGACATTTGTGTCTTCATTTGATGGTCAATACTTTTTCTTTCTTAAGCTAATAACTACTCTAACTGTTGGATTCTTTCTTCTTTTTATCTGACCAGTTATCTAACCTATACTACTTTTTCAATTGTAGCAGATGCATAAGCACCTGCAAACTATGAAAACTTTGTCAAATTCTTTGAAGGATCAATCGGTGTATCCTTCTATACTATATCCATAGGTATGTCATGAGGAATGACTACTGATGATGGTTTTTTTCTTCTCCTTTTTCTCTGTCTTTTCACCACAACTTGATGTTTGGGACTATAAAAGACGTCAAGAGGAGGGATTTATTCCACTTTAAGGACCATTTCAGATGAAGGGAATGTTGGGACGATCTAAACTTCCTTTGTTTTGAAAAATTTAGTCCAATCAGTAAACGAGCTCTATCCAGTGTTATGGGGTGTGTTGAATGTTTTCTCCATTTCAATGTTTTTTTACCCTTGCTGTCCTTTAAGTTGTTCATCAAGTTGTTTCGAGGCTTCATCCAGTTGATTCTTGAAGGGAGTTTCATCAGTATGTACTTCTTTGGATTTATCTTCCACTTCAATATCCTTGGAAACTTGTCATGATTTCGGTTCAGAATTATTTTTTGAACTCTTCTATGGATTCTGCTCTGAATTCAGCTTTGAACCCTGTTCTAACTTCTGTTCCGAATTCTTCTCTGAACCTTGTTTTGACTTCTATTTCGAATTCTTCTCTGAACCTTGTTCTAAGAATTTTTCTAAGTCTTGCTCTAAGCCTTGTTCTGAATCCTGCTCCTCTTGGATAATCGATTGAGGGATCCTTAGAAGATCCAAAGGGACATTTTGTAGTCTTCTTTCTTTGTATTCTTGGAATTGGGCTACCCTTAATGGATTCAATTTTAACGTAGACAAATGAATCACTTGTGAAAATAGTTCAACAAATTCAAATAGGTCATCATATTCGTCATCTTCATGACTGAATTGTCTAATTTTCACTTGGGCAGTGAAATTATGTGCAACTTTGTTAGGGTCAAATTGTCTACTAGGAATGGTAGCAAGATTCAAACATGTAATATTATCAATTTCAAGCACATCATGCTTGAAATCATGTGGAGCATAAACACCGCATTGGATTGGGAATGAAAGCCAAATATATTTCTTGGATTCCTTCAGGGTCTTTGTTAGTCCATCCCCTATAGTTTGATATGCAATCTCCCTAGCCAATAGTTTATCCGGGACATACAATGGGAGAACATGAGGAGTTGCTAGACTTCCATAGACTCTAACATAGGTAAAAATATGTTCTCCAAACCACCCGCGTATTGGTATGAAATCAATTTTGGCCTCATCAGAAAATCTTGGAGCTCTTTTGTCAAAAACAGTTTGGTGAATGGGTAGCATAACTCCTTTGAATTTTTTTTATAGAAATGGATGTGGAAATTAGATTCCCACAAAGGTTTATGATATATATGGATGGGAGTGGGATCTTGAATGGTCCATTTCCATCCCATGTTTGGGAAATTGGTAGTGAAATAGACTCCATCCATGATATATACACTCATAACAAATAGTGGAACTACTCTGGTAGTAACATACCAATGTTGCCCAAGCTCTCGGATTTGGAAGGAAATGTTATTTGAAAGGATAGTGCCCCAATCCATTATATAAGAATTAACTGCCACTTCAATAAGAGGAACTCATTCAACTGAAAAATTGGTTGTATTAGGGTGCCCAAACTGTCTACACATCATAGTTGTGATATAAGAATAGGGAGCGACAAGAGAAGATATAGAGTACATACCCAATTTCTCATGCTTATGTTTGTTCGGGTAGGATCTCCATTGTTTAATTGGATCTAATGCCACCTCATTCTCGCTTGCAAAGTGCTCAAGGAAAGATTTGTCATACACCTTCTTTGGGTCAGGTATATGGTACATTTTCTTCAAGTCTTTAGTTGTAAAGGACCCGTTGACTGTTTTTCTTGAAGTTAAGAATGTCCTATCAGCAATGTTAATATTCTCAATTATCGATTTTACCATATAATCAAGGATCTTGGGTCGAGCAGCGATCCTGTGAAGAAAAGATATGGAAGCTTCATAGTTGGAGGCTTCAGAAGAGGAAGTAGCGTCTATTGTTGTCACTCTTTGTATTACCTTAGGTCCTTCGCTTTCAAGCAATTGGTACATGGATTCCCACGAAGATGTTCCACTGTCTATTATGCATGCAGTGTTTGAGAAAAGTGGGGGCATTTCTGTTACATCGGAAGAAGAAGGTGTAGATTGTAAAGTCTCCATGGCTTTCTTTCCTTTCTTTGTCTTAGTCATCCTGTTAAACAATTTCTTCTCGGGTTAAACCTGCAAATTGGAAACATAGAGGAATGAAGAGCAATAGGTCTGAAATGCGAAAGCGATTGAACATACAAGGCTTGAAATGACAGGAAGCATAGTTTAAATGTGAACAAATCTATATACAGGCCATCAAATCACCTTGGGGATTTAAACCATAAATACCATTAGAAATCTTTAATAATTGAAATCATGGATTTGCGTGGTAATTTATTATCTCATTAATATATCGTATCACAAAAACCTTTCAAATGGTATTTAAAACTTGTTTCTTTGTATTTTGCCGATATACGATAGTGATATCATTATATCAGTTCTTTGGGTATGGGAAGTGCGAGATGGGATTATCGCAATATCACAATCAGATGTTTTGGAGTAGAGGGGAATATATAGCCAAAGGATTTTTGTGATTGCGAAATCGTGAGAATGACATGGCATTAGGGCAGGCCCAATTGATGATTAATAAGCGTGGATTTTCCTTTGAATTATTCATTCATATGATTTTATTAAACTCACGCCTTTTAACAGGTAGCTTTATCGTAATCAGAAGATCGGAGGTGAAAGGAGTGGTGAGTCGTTTGCTAATTTGTGATTCATCTGGAAGTGACATGTTTATAGATTGTGTTAATTGTTTTAACATGTCCTGATGGTTTATCGCATATCGTAATCAGAATGGTCCTCGTGTTTTTCATATATCGTGTTCGTTATAAAATTGTGATGCGGGCAAGTCCCGATATAAAGTAGCTTTTTAGAGAATACCTAAGACTTTTAAGTTTTGGACATGTTTTTTTCTAGGGGGGTTATTCTTTATCGCATCGCAAGTTTTGAAAGGATAAAATGGGGAATTGTTCATTTTAAGACTTGTGAAATGCGATAGTCGGGATTTTTTTAATGCAAGCTCATTCAAGTTGTTCGGGCCTAATGAATTTAGATTTGGTTATTCAAAAAAGTCAAATTTGTCCTTTTAAAACCCTAAACTATTTTATTTTCCTATGTTTTTAAAATATAAAAGGTCCCCATTTATTTATATAATAATTTGCTTAGAGATTTATATATAAATAAAAATGGGGGTTTTTTGCATAGCACAACATGATGTTGACTTGTGCATGTGATTGGGAATTCAGGTCAGTTAAAAAGAAAGTTAACTTAGGGTTTGGGAATCTAGGGTGGTTGTTTAGCCCCTAGGGGTCTTGTAGCTTCTGAGGGAGGTCTTTAAATTTTCAGTTTGTCGATTCCACTTCCTTAACTGTACTTAGAAGGTTGAGTCATATCATAGTAACTCTTCGTCACATGCTTACCAAGGTAGATTGGTGAAATCGGGTAAATGTGGGAGAAAGGTGTTACATAGTGGTATCAGAGCTGGTTTTTGTTCTCTTTGGGTGATATTTGATACCACAAAGTGGTATCAGAAGATGGTTGAACCCTTGGACTAGATGGGCGGAACATGGATTGTCATGCAAGCATGAAGGTTGTATATGGGCTTGTTATGTATGCATGATGATGGTCATGGTTACAGTGGTGTTGTCATGTAGAAGTTGATGATGTTTTTGTTGGGATGTGTTTGTCATGAATGCATGTCGATTATATATGCATTTGTTATGCATGTCAGTGTCTATATGCTTTTATGCATGTATTGTCAGGGTTATGGTTATGCATGTAAAGCAGGCCAGACATGCATCGTGAGGTCATTGTATGCAATTTAGGTCATCATGATTATCAGTATGTTATGATGCTAATATTTTGGCTGAGATAGAGTAGGAGAAGCAGACTATTAGAGCGAGGTTGCAACACTGGACCTCCAGCTAGGAGCAGATCATCGTACAATTTTGTATGTTGGGTATGCAGGTATGTTGTTTAATGATTTTTATATGCATTATTGTTATACACATGCATGTCACTCTATTGTTGTTGTGGTTACATCCATGATAGATGCTAGTTTATTATTATGGTCATGCACACTTGCGTCGGTTAGTCATGCATGATAGCAACTTGTTGTTATATGCATTGCAGTCATATGCATGATGATTATGGTCACTGCATTTAATATCTTGATGTATATGTATCATGTTAATTTGGATTGGTTTGTGTAGATGGTTATCATTATGATATTCAGGTATGAGTTGATATATTTGTGATTTTGTGTCGTATTAATTTGGACTAACTTGTGTAGATGTGATAGCCTCCCCTAAGATACATTGAGGTATGAGTTTGATTATGTCATCTATTTGGTTTATTTAACATGGTATGTTTATAGGTTGTTTAAATGTTTGATTAAGTGCATGATATGAGTACATGTTTATAATATTTCATCAAGGAATGATCTTGGTTTAAGATAGTTGTACTAACATAATATGTTCTGAGACAATTGATATGCACTTGAGTGTAAGTGGGTGCTAGTTGTAGTATTATGATTAATGATTGTGATTTAACTGTTGATTATGACATGTTTATTAGTCTTGGTAAAGGATGATTTCAAATTAATAGATATAATGTCTTGATCTTTGGAACATGTGACTGACATGTGTGAACAAATGTAGGGCCACATGCTTGGTATTAGCCTGACAAGGTAATATTTGATTTGTTTACATAACTAATAGTTGGGTGATGTGACAGTACATAGTAAAACTCGATTGCAACAAGGTAAAAGTTAAAAGAAAGGAATTGGGTGAGAATTCATTTAGTTATGTTTAGAAACCATAATTCCAAATGAATGAGTGCTTTGCATGAATACAAGAAGTCTTCTTAACCTTGGCTTTGTCTGATATTATTTGGATATGTTCTATATTCATGAACATGTATTTGATAGGTATATTAGCTAGTTTCTATTTATGGTTGGATTTGTCAATGAATTGGAGTTCCTTGAGAGATGGATTGGATGTGTTCAGTTATAAGGTAACATGCTTGAAACAACAAGGAAAGGTAACTGGTATATTGTTATATTTATTTATACACTGGAAGTTATGTGTTTATGGCAGTATGATGTAGGGATTGCATTGCAAAAGAGATTGTCCTGAAATATTAAAAGAGCCTCGGGTTGAGATTTCCCTTGGAAGCATTGGGAACCATGGGGGATTCAGTCATGATGTCTATTGGAAGTCTTGTGCTCTTGGTGCTCTGTGATTTGTTTGTGATTGGCTTGCGGTTTTGTTTGTGTCTAGTGCATGGTCATGCCACTTTGTTTGTGGTGTCGTATTACTATTGGTTTTTCATGGTTTTATTCTTTTTTGTTTTTGGTTCTTGCCTTTTTGTGTCAATGGTCTTGGGAATTGTATGGGAAGAGGAAATTTAATGGAGTTCGGGGAGAGCTTTGTGGTATGCAATAAGTAATGTAGGACCCGCCCGATGCATGAGAAAAGGGCAATTGAAGGCAAGAGTATCACAATTAGTTGGATTTGTTGGGTCCATGGGGATGAATGGATGGTGGTAAGACAATCATGAAAAAGGTAATCAGGAAAGGTAAAATGAATGGACTTGAGGCGTCCGATTCCTTGGCTATGCTGGGAACTATGTTCTCAATGTTGTGCATATTGTGCACAGATAAAGGAAGTTATATTAACCTTGACCTTATGATATCTGGTGATTGTGTTGTGATAATGATTATGATTATGATGATGTCTATATATGTATACATGAATTTATGTATGACATTTTATGACAGGGTCATCATAGATCATGATTATTTCATGCTAATGTTTATATACATGTATGTATGTATGTTGTTGTCTAACAGGGCTGTCAGGAATCATGATTCTTTTATGCTAATGTCTATATGTATATATGCATGTATGTATGTTGTTTTATGACAAGGTCATCGGGGATCATTGTTATGGAGGAGTGATTGCTTATGCAACTGAATTACTTGAAGAGGTTCTTGGTTTATGGGGAATCAAGTGGGAAGAGTAGTCTTGACAAATCTACGAGGTTAGTATCATGTGGATATGAATTGATTTTATGTGATTATATTATGTCCATGTTTGCATTATGGGTAGGTAATGTTGAGGATACATTAGCAGATTAAAAGCAGTGCGATAGGTGGCATGTTGGGACTAGCATGAATAGTGGAAAGACACTAGAAGCAAGGTTGCTTGGTAAAGTCAGCGTGGTCTCTAGATGCACCATACTACTATTGTATATGTTGGTATTGTTATCATTGATGGAAAAATAACTACAGGAGTAGCAAGACATAAGTAGCTTGGGTAGACGAAAAACAAAGGAGAAGAAAAGGAAAAGGAGAGCGGCAAGGAAAATGAGCAACAAAAGAGTTGCAAGGAAAAAAGAGCAGCAAGGCAAAAGAACAACAAAGGAAAAGGAGAGCAGCAAGGCAAAGGATCAAATGAACAATAAAAGACCAGTAACAAGAGCATGCAAGGTACTGCCAAAGGAATAATGTTTGTGGCAAAGCATGTTTGGTATGCAGGAACAAGAGAAAGGGTGATGGAAAATGCTTTAGGAAATATGTTGCAGAGATTGTTATATTGAAGAATTTATTATGATGCAAAATTGTTGATTGAGCTGAATTGTTTTGATGAAATGCAATGAAATGTCTCTATGACAACAAAGGCAAGCCAAGACTCCATGACAACAAGGCTACTGAGATAGTGACATGGATATGTTGTGATGCAAGTCCAAGGAAAAGGCAAAGATGCAGCAAATATTGTTGTGATGCATTAATGATAAATGTTGTTATTGATCACGAGGAATGAATGCTCATATGTTACTCTTATAATTTTACATGATGTTGGCATTAGGTTGATGAATTTAATCATTACATGTGGCTGAAATTAATAATGGATGGATTATTTATTTTTGTGTTCTAATATTCAAGATATGAAGAGTTTGGGAATGAATGAGTGGAAGGAAAAGATTCAAGCATGTCCACTTCATATTATTATATGGGATGCAAAAAACCAACAATTTATCTTTATAAAATATGCGATTTTGGAAGGCATGGAAGTGTTAGAGAGTTGGAGAACATGTGAGAGTTGATTGAGGTGTTATGCAGTAGTTACCTAACACATATGAAGCTTATGTGAAGTAGATTTGAAGAAAAGAAGAAGAAAAATTGAAGATGGAGATATGAAGAATTTATGACCAAATAAACCATCACATTGTTGTTTCTTATTTGTATTAGGGGATTGTAGTCTCCTTTCAAGTTGTGGCTTGATAAATATCTAATTGGAGCTGGTTAAGGTAGGAGCCTCATGTGGCTTGTAGCCTGCATAAAACATATGGGAGTTGGAGCTTCCTTGCATGTTGTAGGTGTAGGTTTTAACCCTGTACAGAAATTACCTACGTACGAATTCTAAAAACACAAAATAAACAATGGCGATAGCATAAAACATAAAACATATATACACAGAAATTTTCCCCTGTATCCTAAAATCGGGACTACTAGATTGATTTTCAATATATTCCTTTCAATGTTACAATACTTATATATACATGCCGAAGCATCCATAAACTCCAATCCATTAACCCTATATTAAAACATAATCGTAGTTCCCTTGACCGGATCTATAAAATACCATGGATAGAAAACCATCATGCCCAAAACCTTGTGTGAAACCCATGCACAAAGCCATAGATAGCTTCACCCACCTAATATAAGGTCCAAAAAAATTTCCCGGGGCGCTACCCTGGACCCAGTGCAGGGGGACTACCGCCCCCCTACTTATCCCCAAGCACGGTGGGTAGCCACACCCCTTGTGACTCCCCGACATCGCTTGGCACAACATACAGGGGGCCTGTGACCCCCTATCGTGGAAAGAATATAACATAACCCAATAATAGGTTGCAAAAATATTGAGGTAGCAGCCTCCTGTAGATTGAAGCCTACATAAAACTAGATGTAATAAGGAGTAGGAGCTTGCCGACATCTACCCAAGTAACCACCCAACCGGAGAAACACATGTGACGAGAGGCTACTATAATTGGATTCAAGTTCCTAAGTGACCTTAAGGAAATGGAATCGATGGAAACACATCATACAAACCTTCCACATCATCAACAAGCCTCCTAAGAACCATCCCAACCTTTATGGTAACCCAACCCCTGCGTCCCATTGAGGTTTTAGACCATTTGACCCCTCGACGCTCCCCTGATATGCACCCGACAACGTCCAGGATGCTTTAGACGCTCTCATGACAAGGCATGCCAGTGTCCAAGGACTATTTTTCACAGTGTTGTGCCAGCATCCCCGAGATTTGAGCCACATTTTCAAGTCCAAAGCCCAGGTCACTGCCCAAAATTGAATGACACCTTCAGAATAGAAAGCTAACAAAGAAATGATGATGCAAATGCAAATACTTGAACAAGCCCTTAACTGGACCCCTACTAGCCATGATAGGGATTTTTTCAAACATATCACGAATATGTAATCTATAGGAGTAAACAACGTATTTAAGCATAGGGGTCTCATACTTATTTGAGAATCATTAAGGAGCATTGTTCCCTTATATCATTTGCTGCATTATCATCTATTAGGTCACAAATACATTGTTCATTCATTTACAAGTAAAAACATGATGACAACCATATATAGCTACTGTCATAAAACATTTACATAACCAACATAATAGCAATAGAAATACCAAATAAATCATAGCCATAGGATCCACATATAAACTAATATAATACTCATAGAAATACAAGGAGAAACAACCTCATATTGATGATACAAAATCCAAACATGGGATGGGACTACCATGTTCCACCCGACCATAGAATGGCTAAGCCAAATCTCTCTTCAGTCATTCACCCCTATGCCATATTCTAGGCATGAATGTGGGACTCAAACCAAAATAACCAAGCAAGGCATCCTGAGGCTAAACCACCTCACCCTCATCAATAGAAACTAGGCTTTACCATAATCCACCCCAGATCACTAGGCCAATACAATGAACATGTAATAACACGCTTTACCATGATCTCCACTAGATCAGTAGGCCAAACAAGTATGGATGCCATCGGATTTCTCCACCTACACCGTGAGGAATTTTCCTGTCTCCTAGCCTCTCAGGCTTTACTGCAATCAGCACCAGATCACTAGGCCCTAAACTAAGACCCACTCTCTAGGATTTACCGCATATCCCAACCCAGGATTACTAGGCCCAACAAAGTGCAATCCACCTCTTGGATTTACTGTATATCCTTCCATTCACCAACAAGGATTCCCATCGAGGAAACACAAAATTCGACTTTACTGCAACCCACAGTTTGGTTTAGGGGTTACTAGGCCATGCGTTCTATCATTTGGAGATCCACCTCACTCAACTTCGAATCCATCTGACAATCCAGCTCAACCAAACATGAGAAACCCATCACACCATGGCTATTTGGAAATGGCAAGGCTAGGCTGGAAACACTATCACACGTAACAAAAACCATTCTATAACAGCAAAATAACCACATAGAATACCATGCATGCCAAATATAGCAAGGAAAACACACATGAAAATTGATACCTACAAAGAATATTGTTGTAGCTTCTTGATCCTACTCTTCCTTTCTTGCTCCTTCCTTCCTCTTGCCTTCTTTGCCTTTCTTAATCGAATGCCAAAGTGCTCCAAGAAAACTCTAAGTGTCCAAAAGTGAGAAAGAGAGAGAGAATAATGAAAGAGCTCCAAAACTGAATTGACAAAAGGTACCAACTGATCCTCATAATATTTTTTATCAATTAGGCCTCTATTTTATTCATTTTCCATTATTTTCCTTCAATTTCCTCCTCACATGCAACCTGTGACCTTTCACCTTATTTTTCTCCTAATTTCCTTTATTTTCATAAATAGATGTGCCAAAAATTCCATTTTTCCTTTCCAAAGCCTTAGCCATTTTCTTTGCCAATTTGTTTAGGCATAATAAACCAAATGAACACCCACTAGGATGTTTTACCCAACATTTAGATTGGAATAAGTGTCCCATCAACTATGGTTATTATTTTTTCCTTTATTAAATTTTATTACATGGAATTTTCACTAGGGTTGTTACAGAATCCTCCCCCTTGGGGGAAACCATCCTTAGTTTTAAACCACACCTGTACCTCTGAAAAATTGCTGAAAAGAAAATATATTGCCCATGGAGCTTTATAACATAGCTTGATGTAGTATTTACAATGATCACCCTGCTGAAAAGCAGACCAACATGACAACATGACAACTATAATGACATGACACCCATACTGCTTATTAGAGATTTATAACATATCTCATGGTGGTATTTACATCCATATACCTATATACATATACCAAAACATCATCAAACATGTACCCAAACACATACCAAAGACATATACCAAAGCACCATACCAAAAATGCTTTGCCTCAACTGAAAAAAAATGAAGGATACATAGCCCACATCTGATTTGGCATCTCCAATGTAGCTTCATCGGGCCCAAGGTGCTTCCATTGCACTTTAAACTGCTCAATTGCTCGGTTTTAGAGCATGATCACTTTTTTCTGCAATATACACTGAGAATCTGGTTGGAATTCTCCATTTGGTTCCACCTACAATACAAATGAGTCAATCACATGATCAACATATTTAACATACTTCTTAAGCAATGACACATTGAAAAAATCACGGAATCTCACCTGCATTCCCTATTCCATGTTCACCAACATGTCTGGTCCAATCAACACCCTATTCACCAGATCGCTCCAACTAATAGGAGTATTGCAACTCCACCCATACAATGCCTCAAAGGAACTCATCTTCAAATATTCTTGATACTCATTTTTGTAAGAGAACTCTAGTAGTGGAAGATACCCTTCCCACTTTAGCTATTGATGCATCACGTGCGTCCTCAACATGTCCTCCAATATCCTGTTCACCCTCTTAGTATGTCCATCTTTTTGTGGATGATAAGTTGTAA
The DNA here is from genome assembly GCA_000404065.3 of Pinus taeda. Classification (NCBI taxonomy): domain Eukaryota; kingdom Viridiplantae; phylum Streptophyta; class Pinopsida; order Pinales; family Pinaceae; genus Pinus; species Pinus taeda. The sequence goes on along the minus strand of APFE031221311.1, from coordinate 26,075 downwards.
TGAGGACCAACTCTGTGCCTGAACCTGCAAACAACTCCTTCCAAAACTTGTAAGTGAAATTTTCATTCTTGTATAACACAATCTTCTTTGGAACACCATGCAACTTGACCACATATTTGATGGATACTTGTGCTACATTGCTAGCCGAGAATTTAGACTTCACTAGAATGAAGTGCACAACCTTTGTCAACCTGTCCACAACAACCATGATGGAATCATGTTGTCTCACTATCTTGGGAAGACCTGTGATAAAGTCCATGGAAATGAACTCCTATTTCCATTCTGGAATTGTAATTGGCTGTAGCAGTCCACCTAGATGCTTACACTCTACCTTCACATGATGATATAAAAACACCTAGCCACAAACCCCGCTACATCCTTCTTCAGATTCAACCAATAATAAAATATATTCACTATGGTCAATGTCTTCTGGTAGCCTGGGTGACCTAAATATGGTTTTGCATGAAGCTCCCTCAATATCACCTTCATGAGCTCACTACTATCTGACACATATATCCTATCCCTAAATATAACCAATCGATCCTTTGTAAGACAATAGTCCACATCCTGTGCACCTACACCTATACTTGTACCCGTACCCATACTAGTACTACTATTGTACCTATACCTTTACTACTACTTGTACTTGTACTCTACTGCAACATGTGCATAATCTCCATATACCTGACATCCCGCTGACCTGCCTGAAAGATTCTTTCCCATAAATCTATCCCCTAGGAACTCATAGTTTCTATATGATTTACTTGTATCCGCCTGCTAAGAGAATCTGCAACCTTGTTCTCATTTCCTTTGATGTAACTGATCTCGAAGTCAAACTGGCGATCGTGGCCAACCATATAGCTTATCGGGTGTTCAGATTCAGTTGGTCAAACAAATACCTCAACCCAATGTGATCACTCATCAATACAAACCTCCTGCTAAGAAGATAGTGTTTCCACATCTTCAATGCATGTATGATTGCTGCAAACTCAAGATCATGTGTCATGTAGTTCTGCTCATGCTAGCTTAGTTTTCATGACTCATAGCATGCCACCTGTCCATCCTACATAAGGACTGCACCAAGTCCTATTTTGCAAGCTTCTGTACATACTACAAACTCTTTGTCAGGATATGTTATTTGTAACATTGATGCATGTTTCAACAACTACTTAAGCTGCTCAAAACTGGCCTCACACTCCTTTGTCCATTCAAACTTCTTACCTTTCCTTTGCAATGATGTAATAAGATAAGCAATCTGTGAGAAGTTGTTGATGAACCTCCTGTAATAACCTTCCAATCCCATGAAATATCTCACCTCATCCACATTCTTGGGAGCTACCCATTCCATGATGGCTCTTATCTTTTCTGGATCCATTTCTATGCCCTCCTTGGAAATAACATGTCCCAAGTAGTGTACCTCAGTCTGAAAGAAACTGAACTTGCTGAGCTTAGCATATAACTGATGCTCTCTCAACAACCTCAACGCTGTTGCTAAATTATTGACAAGCTCTTCCTCATTTTTAGAATATACCAACATGTCATCAATGAATACAATAACAAACTTATCCAAATATGGACGCAACACACTATTCATTGAGCACATAAATGTAGCTAGAGCATTAGTCAAACTAAATGGAACTACAACAAACTCATAATGCCCATACCCGGTTCACAAATATGTCTTGTAAATGTCCTCCTCTTTGATGCATACCTAGTGGTATCCGGATCTCAGATCAGTCTTCGAGAACACTTTTGCTCCCTTCAACTGATCGAACAAGTCATTGATCCTCGGAAATGGATACCTCTTCTTGATGGTCACTTTTTTCAACTGCCTGTAGCCAATGCATAATTCGAGAGTACCATCCTTCTTCTTCAAAAACAACACTGGTGTGCCCCAAGTTGATACACATGACCTAATGTATCCCTTGTCCAACATTTCCTTCAACTGCAACTTCAACTCTACCAACTCAGGTGTGCTCATCTTGTAAGGTGCTTTTGATGCTGGAGCTGCCCCTAACACTAAATTAATATAAAATTATACTTCCCTATGAGGTGGCAACTATGAAATCTCTTCGGAAGACACATCCTGAAACTATTGTAGAACTGGGTACCTACTCAAAAAATTCGTGTCCTCAACTTCCTTACCTTTATCATTAGAAATGTGCACTACAAATAACACACACCCTTTTATGCGACTATGCTTTTCTTGCATAACTGTCACCATCCTAACTGATGTGGCTTTCTTCTTTCCTTGTAAGACTCTCGGTTCCCCATTGTCATCCAAGCACTCAATGGATTTGTGATAACAATCCACCTTGGTCCTATGAAGGTACAACCAATCCACTCCCAACAACATATTCTATGATCTCAACAGTAATACATTCAAATGTGTTGTGGTAGGCATACCATTCAAATCAAATGGACAAGCTCTTACCCAATGATGAAATCGCTTTTTTGTCCCTGTAGCCAACTGCACTAACCAATATTATGCATGCAATTATTTATTCAAACCACACTTATCCACCAAGTAAGGACTAAGATAACTATAATTAGATCCAAGGTCAATCAAAATAGAAATAACTTGATAAAAAATCTTACTGTCCATCTCAACGATTGATGCCTGATGGTATGCCTGTTTGTTATCCAATGCTGCATAGATACTAGGAACACTTTGACCAACATCCCCAACAATATATTCCTCCTGTGCACTATATATCTAAGGCATATCACCCTAATTCTGTGGAAAATCTCTCTTTAGATGCTCCTTACCGCATGTCCAGCACTCCAACCGTCTAGTACCATCACCTTTATGTTGTTGTTGTGATCCTTGTCCCTGTCTAGCTACGTTGAACCTCTTTTGTGGTTCCACATTTTCTTTCTCTTATGTATTTTGAGGCCTTGTTATTTTCGGCTACCATTTACCTTTACCTTTGTCTTTTCCATTCCATTCTTGCCGAGATTCATTCTTACGCTTTGGTTGTTCATAGAAATGCTTCAATTTCCTAATAACTTTCTCAAGTGACTGAGGCTCATCATACTCAATCGAATCTCTAAATGCTAATGGAAAACCACTGAAAAATCATTGAAATTTAGCCTTCTCATATTTAAGATACGGTACATACCTCAATATCTCCAGGAACTTAGTCATGTACTCTTCATCTGTCATTGATCCCATATTTAACTCATAGAATTCTTTGGCCTTACTGTGTTAGAAACTTTCTGACAAGTACTTCTTCCTGAAATTCCTCTTGAACTCATCCCAACTCAAGTCCTTTGTCCTGATGTCTCTAACCCACTGGAAATCTTCCCACCACATGTTTTCTTTACCTCTCAGGCCAAAGATAGCTATTCTGGCCTTCATATTATCTATGTACTCATGCAACTCAAATAACTTCTTCATCCCAAGTATCCAAGCCTCTGCATCTTCCAACTTCTTCACATCTCCGTCAAACGTGGGTGGCTTTGCTTTATTAAACTCATCTATAAAGTATCCCCTATCAATCCTCCTGTAAGGATGATAACAATGATGATGATGATGCCTATTAAGACTAGAACTAGAATAATACATGTATCCATCACCTCTCCTATCTGGAGTATCCAACAATTTTCCATCTATCCAACTTGTGACCACCATGAGACCTACTTCCATATGTCCCATTAGTTTTGTCCTCATGTCCATGACTGAATCGAAGTGACCCTTGTTGCTACAATTCTGACAAACTTTGAAGGAGTATAGCATTAACCTCTATTTCTTTCTCTTGTGCCTGCATGATTTTGTCATTGTTCGCCTTGCAACTCCTTATTTCTTCCGTCAAGTTTCTCAATGTGTTTGTTACATCAGAAGAGTGCCCAACACGCTACTCATCTGATTCATAGGGAGATTCTTTGTAGTCACCATCTTGCTAGTCATTTTGATCTCTTTCCTGCAAGGCATACTATGTCAGCTAAACCAAATCACAAAAAACCAACGTACCTTAGAAAAATTTGGGGAGGATATGTCATCTGCAAGAAAAACAAATCAACATACTACATGTATAACATAATCATGAAAACATATTTACATATAATACATAAACACATAACCATGTAACCATTAGTCTAGCTAGAGTCCAATCATTAATGCATGACCATATCAACTACACAACGATACCAATCTACACTAATAGTACACAAGCATAACAATATGTAGCAAATCATGCACACTTTACAACAACAACATCTTCATTCACATGGTGACATCACTACAACCATGACCAACACCATGCATATGCACAAGAATGGTTAACACACGTGCAACCGACATGAATGCATGAACAACACACACCTCCCATCCAGTCCGAGGGGTGAAACATGCTCTGATACCACTCTGTGGTATCATATATGACCCAAAGAGAGCACAACACGCTCTGATACCACTCTGTAACACCCTCCTCCCACATATACCCAAATAACTGATCAACCATGGTAAACATGTGATGAGAGGCTACTATGATTGGATTCAACCTCCTAGGTGACCTTAAGGAAATGGAATCGATGGAAACACATCATACAGACCTTCCACATCATCAACAAGACTCCTAAGAAAAATCCCAACCTTTATGGTAACCAACCCCTAGGTCCCATTGAGGTACCACTTGGCCCCCATATGCTCCCATGATATGGACCTTACAACGTCTAGGAGGCTTTGGACTCTCTCATGACAAGGCATGCCAATGTCTAGGGACTATTTTTCTCAGTGCTATGCCAGTGTCTTTAGGATTTGAGCCACTATTTCAGGCCCAGAGCCCAAAACACTGCCTAAAATTTAATGACACCAAGATAAAAAGGAAATGATGATGCAAATGCAAATACTTGAACAAGCCCTTAACTGGACCCCTACTAGCCATGCTAGGAATTTCGTCAAACATATCACAAATATGTAATCTACAGGTGTAAACAACATATTTAAGCATAGAGGTCTCATACTTATCTGAGAATCGTTAAGGAGCATTGTTCCCTTATATCAATTGTTGCATTATCATCTATTAGGTCATATATACATTGTTCATTCATTTACAAGTAAAAGTGTGATGATATCCATACCTATCTACTGTCATAAAACATATACATAACTAACATAATAGCAACAGAAATACCAAGGAAATCACAACCATAAGATGCACATATAAACCAATATAATACTTATAGAAATACAAGGAGAAATAACCTCATGTTAATGATACAAAATCAAAATTTGGGATGGGGCTACCATGTTCCACCCCACCATAGAATGGCTGAGCCAAACCTCTCTTTAACCATTCATCCCCTTGCCATATTCTAAGCATGAATGTGAGACTCAAACCAAAAGAACCAACCAGGGCATCCTGAGGCTTAAACACCTCACTCTCATCAATGGAAACCAGACTTTACTATAATCCACCCCAAATCACTAAGCCAATACAATGAACATGTAATAACAGGATTTACCATGATCTCCACCAGATCACTAGACCAAACAAGCATGGATGCCACCGTATTTATCCACCTACACCGTGAGGAATTTTCCTGTCCCCTAGTCTCTTAGGCTTTACCACAATCCACACCGGATCACTAGGCCCTAAACCGAGACCCACTCTCCAGGATTTACTACATATCCCAACTCGGGATTACTAGGCCCAATGGAGAGAAATCGACTTCTTGGCTTTACCGTATATCCCACCATTCATCGACAAGGATTCCTAGGCCCACCAAGGCAACACAAAATTTGGCTTTACCGCAACCCACAATCTAGTTCAAGGGTTACTAGGCCATATGTTCTATCATTTTGAGATCCATTTGGCAATCCAACTCAACCAAACATGAGAACCCCATCACACCATGGCTATCCAAAAATGACAAGGCTAGGCTGAAAAAATGTCACACCTGGGAAAACCCATGCCACAATAGTGAAAGAACCACATGCAATACCATGCATGCAAAATCTAGCAAGGAAAACACACATGAAAATTGATATTTGCAAATAATATTGTTGTGGCTGCTTGATCCTGCTCTTCCTTGCTTGCTCCTTCCTCCCTCTTTCCTTCTTTGCCTTTATTGAACCAATGTGAAAGTGCTCCAAGAAAACCCTAAGGGTCAGAGAGAGAGAGAGAGAGAGAGCTCCAAAACTGAACTGGAAAAAGGTATCAATTGATCCTCAGAAGCCTTTTTATCAATTAGGCCTCTATTTTCTTCATTTTCCATTATTTTCCTTCAATTTCCTCCTCACATGCAACTTGTGACCTTTCACCTTACTTTTATCCTAGTTTCCTTTTATTTTCATAAATAAATTTGCCAAAAATGTCGTTTTTCCTTTCCAAAGCCTTAGCCATTGCCTTTGCCAGTTTCCTTAGCCATAATAAATCAAATGAACACTCACTAGGATGTTTTACCCAACATTCAACTTGGAAAAAGTGTCCCATCAATTGTGGTTATTATTGTTGCCTTTATTGCATGGAATTTTCACCAGGGTTGTTACACATCACAACAATAATAAAACCATGGTTTCTCCCTTTATGGGTTTCCACTTATAGCTGGTGTCAATATGTGTTGTTATTATGTGTTGGTGTGATGTTTAGGTTTGCTTATTACTTTTTGTTCACATGTTCAATCTGTTGGTCATTATTTGTTAAGATGCTCATGTAATTTTTAAGCTAATGCGTTTAATGAAAATAATTTTAATGTCCATGAATGGACTAAACTAATTCACCCCCCTCTCAGTTTAGTCAATTTTTCATCAATTGATATCAAATAAAGTTCCTTCTGTATAAGACTAACAACTTGAAGGTAGGTCTAGTTGAGTCATGGACTATTAAAGTGTACCTGTGCTTAGTGCAACAAACATTCATGAATGGAGAGAAGGTAAAATTAGAGCTGATAGCTTATGGACCTGGTGTATGGAAACTTCTATGTGATGGCTACTATAAATACTCCCCCTCTATGCAAGAACAACAGTGGAAGATGTTTAACAATATTCATAATAAGGATCTCGATACAATAATAAATTTAACATATGAAAAATAAATATGGGATAGATTGCAACTTATTCATGAAGGACAGACTAGTAGCAGTATTACAGAGAAAGAGAATGGTAAGAGGAAGAAGAAGAAGCCTTGTCAAGAATCAAATGACACTTGTTCTACACCTGATTCTCATGAAGGAAAGTTAGCTAAAGAATAAACCAAGCTTGACAACCTTGAATGAAATAGAAAGATTGAGGAATGAGAGAAATGACTATAAGAAACTACTGCAAATATGTGATGAAAGAGAACATAAACTCAAGGAAGAAATGATTAGTCTAAGGACTCAATTTGAAGAGGTAAGGAGAATAGAAGAGATGATGAATAGTTAGCTAAAGGAGAAAAAGGTACAATGTGAAAGATAGGGCATTTTTTTAAGGATTTGAGTATCATGCTATGTATAGTAGCATAGGCGATTATTCTAATTTGAAAA
>APFE031221311.1:0-17947 GCA_000404065.3 Pinus taeda | reverse complement strand
AGAAAATGTCCAAAAATATCCAATTTGCGAAAACTGGCCCCTAAAATTTTCCATGGTGAAAGATTAGAAGTTGAGATTGTCTCAGCTAGAAGTGAGCTTGATGAAAATAGAAAATTGTGTAAACAGAGAAAAGAAGAGAATGTATCCATGAAGAACTCACAAAAATCAATCATTAAATAGGACACAACAACCTTGAAAAGAGATGTAGAAGAAGACAAGTAGCAAAATCAAAATAATGAGTCGAAGAAAATGAATTTTGGAAAAAGGCCATTTGCTCCAGTTGATGAACTGAGAAAATTTGGAAGATCTCAAGGCAATTCTTTACTCCTTTAAAATATATTGAGTGCTTTTATTGCCATGAACATTGACATATTGCAACACAATGTAAGACAAAACCAATCAGTTTTAATCAATAAAAGATGCAACAAATCGAAAGGGTCCATCAAGCAAACAAGCAATGAAGAGGATCATCTACTAGGTACCCAAATCAGTTCTATGGTTACTGTTATTTGTGTAATAGATTTGGACATAAATCTATTTGATGTAAAATGTATGTAAGGAAGAATATGAGCACAAGAAGACACATACCATTCCTTCTATCTCTTAGCCACACTAGATGTTATGCATGTGATAAATTTGGCACAAATTCAAGGATTCCAAGCAACCATAAACTCTAAAGAACTCTAAACAGAAGACGCAGGAAACTACAAGAAGACTAAACAATGAAGGAAATGCAGATAATAAAAGGAAACCTACTAAAGAGTGGAAAAGGAAGAAAAAAGAGTAGGTTATGATTTCAATAATGTAATAAAAAATCATCATTATCTTAGGGGGAGCTACTCATGGAAGTAATGAGGAACTTGGTCCATCTCAGAGTGGCACCATTATAGGGGGAAGTTTTTGAAGAACTTGAGGACTTGAGAGTGGACAGGTTGGATGTATCAATCCTAATTTCATATATCAACAATGAAAAAAATGAAATTACCAAAGAAAAGGAACATAAAAGTATATGCTAGAAGTGTTGGATTGAAAGAAAGTCAAGGGACTTTGTTAAGCCTTGAAAGAAATACAACATCTAACCACAACCTCAATCATAATAATGGACCAAGCAATAAATAAATTGATCTTCAATGCATATAAAACTCTTTGGATGCTTGCACTAATTGCTAATGGTTCAGAGGAGATGGAAATTGTAACAAACATCAATATTTTGAGGAGAGCTTATGTAGATGTGGTGGTTATTTTAGAATAAATAAAATTGTTGCAGATAAACTTATTGAAGATATTTCATCATCAACATATGACTTGATTGTCCTACTAGATAGCATACAAACAATGAGCATAATGTAGCAAGTTTCATGCCTCCTGAACTTGGACAATCTACAAGGTTGGATAGACAAATAAAAAAGGAAACCACCATATTCAGAATCAACAAGACAAATTGACTCCAATTGAAATGCCAAGCTTGACGATATTGGACAAAATAATATTCCAATCATAGAGGAAAACATTTCTTCAAAGTTTCCTAACATAGGTAAAATATTTTAAAAATTGTGAGGGAAGGAATTGCATATGCATTTGAGGAGGGAGGCATGCTTCAATTTACAGTCACACTGCCTTTGTCAAATATATAAGAACTAAAGATGGTCATAGAGAAAAGAAAAAAAAAGGGATTGGTGTAGTAAATCATTGAATTCTGTTGAGGTGTTGGAAATCTGTCAACCAAGGGGATCTCCCCGATATGAAGTCCCAATTAGACCTCACACCGTTTGGTGTAGGAGTTCCATTTGGTATAAAGGATCGGTTTCCAAATCCTTAAAGATGTGCCTTGGCTCTAGCTGTTAGCATAGGAGAGTGATGCAACGGTGTCTTCGAACAACAAGGTGAGTGTGCAATGCAACTGTGTCTAGGTTCTCTTACTGAAAAGGGGGGGGGGTGAAGTAAGCCTCTAAGTGGGAGGTAATAGTGCCACCCAGGAAGAGGCACACATGAACCAGAAGGATCTGTCTAACATCCAACTAAATAGTCCACAATGAATGAGATAGTTGTTACAACCAGTGGTCAAGGGAAGATTTGTCTAACATCTAGCGGAATAGTCCACAATGGACGTGAAGATCATTATAACAGATAAGTGAGGAAAGGTATTTCTAGTATCCCACAGAATTGTCCACTAGGATGCGACAACAATAACAACCATTACAACACATTATCAACAAAATAAGCACTAAAATAACCAAAATAGTTCAACTATCTTAGTACATGTGAAAGAAAACATGAAATACAAATGTCCACATAATAGTCCTACAAACATTCATAAGTCATGCATGACGAACTTTCTAGCCTTAAAAGGCTTTTGTTATTAATCAAAAGTTCCAAGACACATATTTACATTGAACATCACTAACCCCAGTGGGACATTGGAGACACTCCTTGCTCCTCAAAGAACTAGTTGGTCCCTCTAATGCCTTGTGAGAGGAGCCAAGGTGAAAAGTCCTTTGCTCATACAATGAGGAGGTATACATAACCAAGGGTGATGCTTCCCCTTGTGAGTCTTTGACTACCCTCATGACTGTTCAACTTCCTATGACTTTCAACTTACATTACTCTTCATATTCTTGTGTGTCCATTGAAATTTCACTTTACAATACATTTGATTTACAATATACATGTCCCACGATAGTGATGTGGCATATGAAAACTCGTGACATGACTTGACACGATGTTGTTGACGTTGACTAACTTGATGGTGTAGAAATGTCAAGTCACTCTTGCAACTGAGTGGTAGATGTGTTATTGGGTATGCTTTCTCTTTTCCTCCGCATAGCTTGATGACGCGGGACCTTTAATGATTTTCAATCTTTGGAGGTGGTTGCAAACTTGTGTCCCTTTTCTTTCTCTTGACAAGTTCACTCATTTGTTCAGCTACAAGTGAGTCTCTAGGCATGCTTCCCTCCTTCTTCTTCTTCTTCATCATCTCGCCATGAATTGATAGTGTACCAGTTTTCCAATTCACTCATGATGGGATGACATCAATCTGAAAAATCCCTAGTCTAAGATGATGCATTACTACCCATGAACTAAGCCCAGGGAAAGTGACAGACTAAGAGAGAGGGATTGATAGCTACGCATTGCATTGTTCCAGGTGAAAGGGAGAGGGCTTGATCACTGAGACTGCGTAGAGTGTTTCTCAAGCTTGACTAAAGAACTTTTGAGAAAAGTCCCAATTGGGGAGAAAATTTGCGTAGAGGTCACTGGGAGTCAGGATTGTGCAGTTTAGGCATATAGTGGTTGATGCAGGATAAGACCCCAGGAGATAGATATGCGCAATTTCTAGAGGTAAGGAGGACTGGTTAGCAGAGAGGCCTGAAGGACAAATCTGCACAGTTCTTGCACATAGTGAGCTCCGGTTGAGGGAGGGTCACTGAAGGACACATCTGCGTAGTTCTAGAGGCCAAGGGAGGCTGGAACCTCTGCGCCTTACACGGTTCTACTAGGAAGGGGAAAATATTGAGGACTGAAAGTGCGAAGTCTGCAGTTGAAGGCAGACTGGGAGGCACAACTGTGAAATTCTCGGGGTCAAGGAAGGCTGCTAGACTAAGGAATTACACAGAGCAACAACCCTAGAGGAAAGTGACTGCGCACTGCAAAGTTCCAAGTAGAAAGATCACATCGATGAGAGATAAGAATGCACAGTGCGTAGCTCAGACAAGGCCTGGTGAAGGTGAGTTGCCCGATCAGGAAGATTTTCCAAAAATGGATATGTGAGGGAGGGAGATTGACCCATGATGAACTTGAAATGTGTTCACACACTTAGCATAATTCGACGACACGAAAACATAGACCAGTGGGACAACAAACAAAGCATTTCCCTCTGTGAAGGTTGTTGGACTTAGGAATTGCGTAGATCAACAACCCTAGAGGAAAGTGTGTTAGGGTCCCACCCTAACCCCCTTATTTATGTAATAGGATCGAGTCATATTTATAGTTAAATAAAGAGTCAATAAAGCCCATATTAATAATTGTAAGTGGTTAACTCGCATTTAATGAAGGGACCACAGTTAGTTGCAAATGGGCCATGGTATTAGATACATGGTATTAATAAGAACCATGGTATTTCCCCATGGTATTGCATGTATGAATCCTATATAAAGGATAGAGTCTCCCCTCGAGGAGCATCGTGTCTTATTTTGTAATCGAGCTCTGCTCTATTGGAGGTTGCCCCCTCGAAGAGGCAAGTGAACATTGCTTTCTGAATAATAAAATACTTGTTGTTATTTCTCATTGTTCTATGTTCTGGGTATATTTCTTCGCATATTTGGTATTCTAGTATCGTCTTGTAGGTTAAGGGCATAACAAGTGGTATCAGAGCACTTTCCAGGGCCGGTGGGATCTTTATTTTTTAGAAATTTATTTTTTTGCTAGAGACGTGTTCTGACGTCTTTAAACCATGAGATCTGTCATTGAGTGCATAAACCTATGGATTTGGGGAGGCATGCACGCAAATACAAGAGGTGGTCACGCTTGTTCGACTTCCTTCTAACCCTTGTGGGTACCCCTTCGAGTAGTAGCGCATTAGACAGAACCGCGCACAGACTGTCTTCCAAGTACCCTCTTGGTATATCGGAAGCGCCCTAGCTCCCTTGAAACCTCGCCATAGATAAACTGTCGGCCATCTTGCTGCTACAGTACACTGAGAACAACACTCAGAGAGATTACTCGCCCGTATGATAGGGTAGTCGGGTTGTACAGCTAAGGGTACGGTTGATCCTCCTTGGTTAGTGCCCTGAAAAATTGGGCCAAGTATTACTGTCAGACCCTTATGTATATTACGATCTGTAGCACCTGACACTCTTGGAGACCATAGTTCCCTTCTCTATCTCTGGATCACGCATACTCTCTGCTAGATCAGATCTCACAAGTGGGGTTTTGTCGCAACAGCAGCAATCAGTTATGTCGTTCAGATCTATCAGAACAACCATTCAGATCTATTAGATCCATCAGATCTGCAACAGCAATCAGTTCCATCGTTTAGATATATCAGATCAGCCATTCAGATCTCTCAGATCCATCAGATCCGCCATCTAGATCTGAGTAGTTGTGTGGGTTCCTATACCTGGGCATGATTTTCGCAGGACTTTTGGTAGCATTGACATTTCCGGAATTCAGCTACTGTAGTATTCCTAAGCAAGGAGTAAAACTCCGTTCGAAAAGAAAAAACCCTTCGGGGAGATTATTAGTGACTTAGCCCATAAGAATCAGGACGACGAGCTGAGCAAGGTGGTACCATTCAATTGTTAGTGCCAAAAAATTCGGGCGGTCCCAAATTTCAAGTAAATCAGCTCGGTGCATGGTACAAACTAGAGCTCAAGCTATGGCGAATGAGAGGATGGACAACCTTGAATCATCCTTGAAAGAGATTGTATCGCAGCTGAAGGATTTAACTACAACACTCTCTAAGGGCAAGGTGGAGGCATGTGAGGAGGCATATATTGGCAATGGAAATAGTGAGGGTGAGTCTAGACAATCTCTTCATCTCTTTAGCACCCACCAACAATCCCATCCACGACCACCCAAGCTGGACATGTATAAATTTGATGGTTCTCACCTGGCCACATGGATAACACAAATGGAGCAATATTTCACACTGAATTACATCTTGGATAATGCGACTCAGCTTAGTGTGGGTATCATGTACTTGGACAATGAAATATGGCAATGGTGGCAATGGCATCAACATTGCTATGGAAGGCCCTTGACGTGGGAGACATTAAAAAAAGCTCTTATGGATCGCTTTGACCATGAATCTGACTTTTTAGGCTGTCTCACTAAGCTCAGACAGACAGGAACAATGAATGAATATATTGAAGCCTTTGAAGCCTTAGCTTTCCGCACTGGAGGTCTACACGATGAGTTCTACACTGAATGTTTTGTCAGTGGTCTCAAAGAAGCCATACAGGCCCACGTCCGATTGCACCACCCTAGCTCATGGCTGCATACTTGTAGGATATCTCGTGTAGTCGAATGTGCATTGGTGGCCCAGTCCAATCGCCCAAATTTCATCACCAAGGGTTGCCCCCCACAGGCTCAAAGCACTACCTAGACACTCAAGGTTCAAAGGGTGTCACCAGCAGAAATGGCAGAATTAAGAAAACAAGGATTATGATACTACTGTGATGAGAAATACTCCCCCAGGCATAAATGCAAGGAGTCATTTTTTTTTCAAATTGATGTTACTGATCACAGTGCATCAGAGGAAGCCCCACCACTTGAGCAACCAGAGGAGGAAGAAGAGGACAACCAACAGGACAATGTACCTGAAGAACCAGTTATCTCATTGCATGCTTTAGTAGGGATTTCTTCGCCTCAAACTCTCAAAATCAGAGGTTTTATTAAGCATCGACCAGTAGTAGTCTTGATTGATAGTGGAAGTACACATAATCTTATCCATCAAAGAGTCGCAGAAGCAATGCATTTTTTTGTCCGAGCAGTTTCTAACTTCCAGGTCCAAATTGCTGATGGGGGAACAATGAAATGTGAAGGTCGCTGTGAAAATGTCAAACTTCAAATGGGGGATTGTCAATTAAAGACCCACATGTTTTCCATACACATGGGAGGGTGCGACATTGTCCTCGATGCTAAATGGATTCGCACTTGGCCCAATCACAATGGATTTCCAGGAGTTATATATGAGCTTTAAGCAGAACAACCACACACATACCCTCCGCGGACTCCAGGCGGGAACTCCCTCTATCATCAGCTCACATCGGATGGAAAAATTGTTAAAAAAGGGACACCATGGAGTTATAGATCAATTTAATGCCATTCAGGCCTGCAAACCCAATCCTGTTCATATTCATCCTGAGATGCAACAGATCTTAAACAACCATATGCTAGTCTTTGAAAAGCCTCATGAGCTTCCACCCTCGAGAGGGGAACATGATCATAGTATTAATTTGGTCCCAGGGGCCCAACCACCAAATGTGCGCCCATATAGATATCCATTTGCCCAAAAGAATGAAATAGAAAAAATAATCAAGGAACTCTTGCAAGTAGGCGTCATTCATCCCAGCATTAATCCTTATTCATCGCCAGTGGTCATGGTGCTCAAGAAAGATGGGGAATGGCGTATATGTCCAGACTTTAGGGCCCTTAATAATTTGACAGTCAAAGATAAATTCCCCATCCCGGTTGTTGATGATTTGCTGGATGAACTAAATGGGGCTCAATTCTTTACTAAGCTTGACCTTCGATCAGGTTACCACCAAATTTGCATGAAAGAAGTAGACATTCCAAAGACTTCTTTCCGAACTCATGAAGGCCATTATGGGTTCTTGGTCATGCCATTTGGTCTTTGTAATGCCCCATCCAATTTTCAGAGCCTTATGAACCACCTGCTCAAACCATATCTCAGAAAATTTGTCCTTGTTTTCTTTGATGACATCCTCATCTACAATCGCACCCGGGCCGCACATCTTCAGCATCTAGATCTGCTCTTGCAACTGCTCTGCAAGCATAAATTATTTGTCAATATGTCCAAATGTTCTTTTGTCATGGAGGAAGTTGAGTATTTGGGCCACATTGTGGGGCGTGAAGGTGTCAGGGTGGACCCCAAAAAGATCCAGGCAATGCAGGATTCGCCTCAACCTAAGACATTGAAGATCCTAAGAGGATTTTTAGGTCTCACAGGCTACTATCACAAATTTGTCCATAATTATGGTCACATTGCTAGGTCCCTCACTCAACTCTTCAAGAAAAATTCATTCCTCTAGAATGATGAAGCACAACAGGCCTTTACAACTCTCAAATATGCCATGTGTTCCACTCTAGTCTTAGCACTAACCGACTTCACCAAATCTTTTGTGATTGAATGTGATTCTTCAGGTACATGTATTGGGGCGGTCTTAATGCAGGAAGGTCGACCCTTGGCCTTCATGAGCCAACAACTAAGTGGGAAGAATCTGGGACAATCTACTTATGAGAAGGAGATGATGGCCTTCTTACACGCAATAGATACCTAGCAACCATACTTATTGGGGCGACATTTCCAAATCCGCACAGACCATCAAAGCCTTAAATATTTTTTGGAGCAACGCCTATCCTCACCACAACAAAATAAATGGCTCGCCAAAATGCTGGGATATGATTATGAGATAATTTACAAGAAAGGGCGTGAAAATATTGTAGCAGATGCGTTATCCTGCCAATTTGAGGAGGAAAGTACCCTGCTCGCAATTTCCCTTCCCATTCCAAAATGGATTGAAGAGGCTCGCAAGTAATGGTTTTCACATCCCTGGCTCTCCCAACTCATTAATCAATTGCAGACAGATCCAAATTCCACAGCAGATTGCTCATGGCAGGATGAGATTCTTCGCTACAAGGACATAGTCATAATATCACCAACAACCACCCTCAAAAGCCGCATTTTGGCAGAGTTTCACTCATCTTCCATTGCAGGACATTGAGGCTTTTAGAAGACATATGCTCGCACTTGAAGATCTTTTTTTTGGATTGGCATGAAAAAGGAAATTCTTACTTTTGTAGTTGAATGCGACGTCTATCAGCACCACAAAGGAGAAACAGTCAAATCCCTAGGCACGTTACAGCCATTGCCCATCCTGGCCTCAATTTAGACGGAGGTTTCTATGGATTTCATTACAGGTCTTCCAAAGTTAGGAAACAAGTTGTCATCATGGTGGCTGTGGACAGACTTTCTAAGTATGATCATATTTGCGCCCTATCCCACCCTTTGACACCGACTTTGGTCACTCAGTCTTTCATGGATCAGATCTTCAAATTGCATGGCATGCCCACTTCCATTGTGTCTGATCGTGACCCAGTCTTCACTAGTAACTTTTGGAAGGAACTCTTCCAGCTACAAGGTACCCAACTACAATTCAGTACTTCCTATCATCCATAAACTGATGGTCAAACTGAAGCAGTCAACAAATGTATTGAAACATACCTTAGGTGTTTCAATTCAGAAAAGCAACATCTCTGGGTACAGTGGCTACCTCTAGCTAAATGGTGGTATAACACTAAATATCATGCCACTACCAAAATGAATCTATATGAAGCAGTTTATGGTCAACTCCCTCCTTCCCCTACTTCTTATATCAAGAGATGCTCAAAGGTACAAGCAGTGGATCAACTCCTACAGAACCGCACAACCATGTTGGCCCACCTTAGAGAGAATCTTCATCAAGCTCAAAACCACATGAAGCAACAGGTAGATCAAAATCACTCAAAACACCAATTTCAAGAATGGGATCAGGTATTTTTGAGGCTGCAACCATATAAGCAAACATCACTCAAAGACAAGGGTTGTCAGAAACTATATCCAAAATTCTACGGACCGTATCAAGTACTTCAATGCATTGGAGAAGTTGCCTACAAGCTAGCTTTTCCACCCACTACAAAAATCCATCCAATTTTCCATGTCTCATGCCTCAAGAAAGTGATTGGGAACAATTGCAAAATTCAAACCAATCTACCTGAACTAGATGAAGAAGGGTCAATCTGGATCCAACCTGAACACATTCTTAATACATGAGAAAGGCACCTGTGTGGCTACATGATCAAGGAAGTCCTCGTCAAGTGGAAAGACACCTCTCTGGAAGATGCAACCTGGGAACCAACCACTATTCTTCAGCAGTTTCCGCAACTTTAGCTTTGAGGACAAGGCTATTCTTATGGGGGAGGGCATGTTAGGGTCCCACCCTAACCCTCTTATTTATGTAATAGGATCGAGTCATAGTTATAGTTAAGTAAAGAGTCAATAAATCCCATATTAATAATTGTAAGTGGTTAACCAGCATTTAATGAAGGGACCACAGTTAGTTGCAAATGGGCCATGGTATTAGATAGATGGTATTAAAAAGAACCACGGTATTTCCATATGGTATTGCATGTATGAATCCTATATAAAGGATAGAGACTCCCCTCGAGGAGCATCATGTCTTATTTTGTAATCGATCTCTACTCTACTGGAGGTTGCCCCCTCGAAGAGGCAAGTGAACATTGCTTTCTTAATAATAAAATACTTGTTGTTATTTCTCATTGTTCTATGTTCTGGGTATATTTCTTCGCATATTTGGTATTCTGGTATCTTCTTGCAGGTTAAGAGAATAAAAAAGTGATTGTGTACTGCACAGTTCCAAGTAGAAAGGTCACATCGATGAGGGCTAAGACTCTGCAGTGTGTAGCTCAGACAAGGCTCAGTGAAGGTGAGTTGCCCGATTGGGAAGATTTTCCGAAAATGGATATGTGTGGGAGGGAGATTGACCCGTGATGAACTTGAAATGTGATCACACACTTAGCATACTTCGATGACATGAAAACAAAGACCACTGGGACAAAAAACAAAGAATTTCCCTCTGTGTGATTGTCTCAGGTTAAGAAGCGACAAGTGTGATACTTGAGATAGACTTTAGGATGACTGTGACGACACTTGTGTGAAAGTGCTCAAGAATTTGTGTATGTGTGTGACAAGTGTTTACATGGTTAGGAAAAATAATATACACAAAGGTCGACCTTTGAAACCACCAGAGAAGTCTCACAACTATGTCATAACAGTCAAACATGCCAAGAGATGACAGTTGATCCAACAAGTGAAAGGGAGAAAAACACTTAGAGAAAACACATGGAATGACTTTCAGTGTTTGCGATCGTGCATGCCATTGAAGACATAATGATATGACACTGATACCCTAGGTTCCTTGGTCTTCTTATTTGATAGTTATATTTTCTCCTCATATCCTTAAGTATCATTCAACACGAACTCCTTAATCATTTTTCCATAGCCTGGTAGAATTCATGTATCTATAATCCACTCATGACAAGATGACATCAGTCTAATAAACTCCTACTCTAAGATTTTGCATGATAATCCACTAATTAAGCTGAAACTAGTATAAGGTTAGGGGAGAGAAGGCTTAGTGACTGGGTTGGACTGAAGGATAAGACTACATAGTGCCCATTGAGGGAAATATTTGCACAGTGCCTACTGAGGGACAAAATTGCGCAGTTCAAGCAGGCAGTTGCTGCTATGGGATGAGGCCCTAGAGGACAAACCTGCGTAGTTTTCAAAGGCAAGTGGAACTGGGTAGTAGAGAGGCCTGGAGGAAAACTTTGTGCAATTCTTGAGGGCACTGAGCGCTAGCTGAGGGAGCGTCAATGGAGGTAGCCTTTGCATAGTTTTGGGTGCCAAGGGATGTTGGGATTTCTGCGCATTGTGTGGTTCCAGTGGGAAAGGAAAAAGCTTGAGGGTTGTAGATGCGAAGTGCGCAGTTTAGGAAGGCCGGATGAGGCTAGGTTGTTAGGAATCCTCTAGAATTTGGCTAAGTGTGAGATCATTGGAACCAATGTGAATAGTGATAGAACTTGATTGTGCGACACACTTGGAAACTTAGTGATACAACAAATATCATCGAGAACATATGAAAACATACTTCACTTAATCCAACAACCTTTGTGTCAACTTACGACAAGTGCATCTCCAAAGATAGAATTTGTGAGGATAATGATGACACTTATCTAATAGTGTGTGAAACTTTGGAAATGAGTGCTAAACATGTTTATATGACGAGAACAACTCATTTCTATAAATATTTCCCCTTGTAGCAAACCAAAACTTCCCTTTGCATTACAAGTGATAACTCCCATGCCCGAAGATGACACTTGCTATATAAATATAAAAGCGTGAACGACTCTTGATATTGGAGGAGGGAGATTGAAATCATCTACTTACCAATAAGTGACTAAGGAATGACCAATCACAGGATCCACACTAGGCTCCAAAATTTGAGTGCAGGTAAAAATTTTGGAGGGCGTTGTGGCTGCGACAACACTTGGCAACACACTGGTAGAATCCAGCTTCTCTGTTTTGGTTAAATCCTTCTGTGCAGGACCTTGGTTCTTCAGGGAGTATTGACTCATCATGCAGATTACCTTCGTCTTCTCACTTATCCCATGAACGGTCGTGTTCTCCAATATATCTTCTGGGTCGAACACAACATAACATTAAGCAGAATTACAATGTTTCGAGATGGGAAGGGTAGTGTAGCTTGCGAGCTTAAAATTTTCAAAGTATAAGTTTTCATCTTTTGTGTTGCTCCGCTGCCAGCAGGCCTGGAAAATACTCCATGGAGTCACGTAGGAACACAAACATTGCTTCACTGCCAGTGATATTGGAAAATACCCCGACGAAGTTTCTTGCTTCACCTCTCTTCGCAAGAAGCCTGTCTATTATTTCACCTTTATTTTTTTATTTAAAGAGAACTATGCATTGGCACTTATTTATTTTGGGGTGGAATAGGGATCCCAAATTATTGAGAGCATAAGAGGTTGTTCTTTTAGAGAAGCATATAAAGACCTCTGATTTAGGTTTACTCGTTTAAATTTTGCCCCTTATCCATTCCTACTAGTTGGATGATATTGAGAACACAAAAGTAGAAAAAAATAATATAGACATGAGGTTTTCGGACTAGACATGGGTTCATGGTTGGACCAAAAATCTCCTTACGAATGGATGATATTTTCCTTCAGAACTTCATTGGCTAAAAGCTGTAACCAAAATAAGGAAGACGTGTTGGAAAATCAAAGATATTGTATTAGGGTTTGTTTCTCTGATCTTGATAATTACTTGTGAGTGTGTTGGCTTCTTATACATACATGAAGATCACACAACAAGAGACACAAGATATATGCACATGCTAGGGAAAAAAACCCCTCGAGGGGAAAACCCAATTAAAGTAATTATTCCTTTCAATAGTATTCTTTGAGACTCTTTACTCTGGACCAAGACTAGACTTTCCCTCCACACCATGTCAACCTCCAAGATCTTTGACCTCTTTCTAGCAACTTTGACTATGCAGCAGATCCCAGCAACATGCAACTTTCGGCAACAACAAATCCTTAGGAGACTTTGATCTCCTAAACCAGACCACAAAACAGAGGGAGAGAAGTGCCAAAAATTTGATTTTTATCTTCTCTATAGACTCCCCCAAACTCACACTTCTTTTCTCCCCAACAGGCTTCGCATCCCCAACAGATTTCATATCCCCAACACTTCCCAACAAATCCTAGATGATATCAAAATGTTGTGAGAGTGACGCTTCTAAATGACTTCAAATTTGTTTTTTTATATAGCCTTCTAGTGGGTCGAATTAGGGTCTCTAGGCCAACTCGATCTTTCTTAGGCCAACATGATGTGGAGGGTACATAATTCATATTTTGCTTGATACAAAACCTTTTTACATGATCCAAAAGCCCAAGAAGGGCCTCTCTGAATGTACAATGACTCTATAAACTAAATATTAATCATAGGAGTCCACAATGGGGACTTTGACTAATACAATTATGACCAAAGCATGAAACTCATTCTTTAATAAGTCATTGTTACAATAATGCAAATTATTTTATTTATTCTTTTGACAAGTACATTACATAATGACTCAAGTACATTATTGAAGACCGAACATAGTTACTTTTTCCAACATATAGATGGCCAACCAAATGCTGAAGTGTCACAAGACTCTTTATAGTTTGGATGCACACATACCAAGAAGCCAAACAGGTCCAGGTACAACACCTATTCACATAATGAAAACAAAAGAAAGAAAGAAAGCAAGATAAAAAGAAAGAAAAACATAGAACCAAGAAACAAAACCAGAAGACATGAGAACAAAATAACTAAATCAAACATGTTGTAGAACCATAATAAGAAAATGAGGATAGACTACAAGGAATGAGTGTAGAATGGGTGCAAGAGAGGGAAAGCTAGGATGAAACTAATCCTACTCCTAACCTAACAACTAAAAGGTCAGGTCACGTGTAATTAAATTTCCAGTGAAGCCAACATAATTGTTCCCGACCTGCATCCACAAAGATATGAAAGTTTAAAACGGATATAAAGCACTGTGCAATAGAAAAGATAAAAAATTGAATAACTTGCACAAGAAAAGGAAGGTATTACCTATGGGTAGAAAGGTGAGTCACAACCACTACTTTCATCCAATCCACATGCTTATATTTTCAATGAATACCATTTTTCAACAAACCTCAGAAGCTTCTTGCAGATGTGTTTTCATCTATACTGAGTACCTTACAAACGTGAGAAAGATTGAAACTTGTTATTTACTACAGAGCTTGATGAGTAAGATTGTTCCAACCATTTAGCGATTGGATAGTAAAATTCATGATGGCACTCTTAAAAACCCCGAAAACTTGAAAAAGGTGTTTTTCTAATTAGAGAAACAGGCTCACGATGGGAACATATCATAATCATACTCAAAATTCATGCTAAGATAGTGAAGACTTGCCATAACCATCAATGAAGGTTAAAGTGCCTTGCATGCTTGACAAAAATATGAAGAGAGTGATGCTTAACAATGAAGATCAAGGGGTGTGAAACAACTGTCATCGAATGTGCTGATGGGAAAATGATAAGATGAATGATAGTCACCAAAGATAGAGAAATGATCAGTTGAGCTAATTGAAACATCAGATTCTCTATTTGCAATAAATGAAAAAAAAATCAATTTGAACAATCTCACGAATTCTCTAGACATTCGAAACAAGTTCCTTGTGATCCAAATATGACAAACCACCTTCTTGCAACTGAGGACAAATTGTACAAGGATCATAGTCATTAAAAGAGTTTAAAAAGGATGCTAGCACCATAAATGAATGAGGCCAGTTGGGACATGGTGACTGAAGAAGAACTTTATTCGTATGACAACTTGTGCATTCATTATCACCCAAGAAGATTTCTGGTGTGATGAAAGGACATATTTGCAATATAAGATTTGCAAGAAGACCGAGGAGCTGACCATTAAGGGATAAATTCGATAAGTATGATTTCTTTGGGCAAAGATAGTCCTTGAGATAATCAACTTCACAATTCCACGACTCTATGAGAGATGCACATTCCCAACCTGAGTTTGATGTGAGAGATTTGCATGAAGATGAATGAACTGCAACAAATTCTTGAATTCGGTCATAAGTAAAATCTTAAAAAATTGAAAGGTCACAACCGAAATACCAAACATTTTTCACTCGGGAATTCACATTGAGTGAAACCATGCAGATGGACAGGTTATGCGAGAAAAACCATATCTGATTTAGTTCAGGAGGCTTACCAAATTCACGAGATCCTGACATAACCATTAATGGAAGTTGAAGTGCCTCAACTCCCTCGCAGGTCCCGAAACTTCCCAGGATTGTAGAATGACATTTTGAAGCTTGAACTAGATCATGCAGGGCTTGAGGATAACTACTATTGTTGGTTTCAGTAAGACCAGTTCTCATTGGATATCAACCATCTCTATCACATATTTTACCAGATTTTTCAATTTCAACAACCAAATTGCTCGATTGGAGAGGCTCTTCTGATCGAAAATTCAAAGATAAATGAATCGGTGAGATCTCATGAGCAAGTTGATTTGAAGAGTTGTCTTCATGTAGGATAAGAGATGACAAGGGATGGGAAGGGTACTTGATGATTTCACTATTTTTAATTTCATCATGGACAACCTCATCACTTTGTGTAAATTGAGGGGATAACTAATCATATGAAGAAACTAAAGAACATGGAGTGTCTTCATCACAAGAAAATGTGTTGGAAATGGTAAGACACAAGGGATAGTGAGGTGAAGAGGAAGTTTCGATATGAACATATTCTTTGACCGAAATAGATTCTAGATCTAAATTAAAATATTCATGAGAAACTGAAAGATCATATGATGTTCTTGGGCATTCATCATGACATACGGAAATAGAGTTATCATCATTGGAATGATCACTGCCCAAGGCTGGGGGTTGTTTGAAAGAATTAATTGTATTGGATTTTCCACTGAGATTAGTGATTGAGAATCATTCAAGAATGGAAACTCATTTTTTTGACATGAAAGAGAGGAAATATTGGAAGTATCTTCACCTTACTTCTCCTCTACCTGGGTACTGTGACTACTTTGTACCTAATCGCAATCTGGGCTAGCAGCTTGAGAATCAAGAGAATGTGAAGAACTAGCTTATGAATCATATTGATAAAGCGGGTCATGGTAGAAAGAGTCAGGATATGTATATGATAGAGGACAACATAAATCTGGATTAGCTTTGTGACCATAGTTGTGAATGGTGACATCATCTTGTGGAATGGAGGAGTGAGTCTTCACTGTAGGCTTCATGAGCCATTCTGGAATTTTCTCCATTGAAGCGAAAGAAGAGTGAGAATATGGACTGGCAATTTGATTCACAAATTTCCCAATTTTACAATCACTACAAGGAGGCACCCTCATTGGGATCGGAAAAGGAGGAGGACAAAGAAAAAAGTGGTAGTAAGCTCCTCCTATGAGATTTGAGGTGCCTCACAATTCACAAGAGTTGGGGAAGAAGAAAAATCGGGAGCTTCAAGCTCACTGTATGAAGTGGCATGAACCAAGCGCTCAAACTCTTGTTTCAAGAAATCCCAGTTCAAATGTTTTCTAGGAATTTCACAATAAAGGTGAAGGAACCAATCATAAAAATCCTCAACTGATTCACTAGGCTTCATTCTTAAACAATTGATTCTTCCACAAACATATCGGTAGTTATACTTATCGAAGGCTTGATGAAGCTCCCCGAGGAAGTGACAAAGGGAATGAATGGAAGCAGGTGGAAAGGAATGGCACCACTGATTAGCATGACCTTCAAGGGTGAGGGAAAAAAACACACAAGCCAACTCTTCATCATCAATTTCATAAGATTCACAAAATTTAAGAAAATCATAAATGTACTCAGTTATGGTTGTTCCATCCTCACCATAAAACTTTAACTGGGACAAGTGATCGAGAGGCTCATCACGCGCTGAAAATTGATGAAGGGAAAAACTGGAGAAACACCTCAGGAGTATGATATGTGTATGATCCATTTTAGATAAAATATTCAAACAAGATGCAATTGGCTCAACTTTTCATTCATACCCTCCTTCTAGTGCCATTTTGTTGATGGTGCTGAAAATCTGTCAACCGAGGGGATCTCCCCGATATGAAGTCCCAATTAGACCTCACAACGTTTGGTGTAGGATTCCCATTCGGTATAAAGGCCCGATTGTCAAATCCTCAAAGATCTGCCTGGGCTCTAGCTATCCGCGAAGGAGAGTGATGTAATGGTGTCTTCAAACAACAAGGTGAGTGTGCCTAGTGAGTGTGAAACACAACTGTGTCAAGGCTATCTTACTGCAAAAGGGGGGGAGAAAAGTGAGCCTCTAAGTGAGAGGTAATAGTACCACCCAAGAAGAGACACACATGAACCAGAAGGACTTGTCTAACATCTAGCGGAATAGTCCACAACAAATGCGATAGTCATTACAACCAATTATCAAGGGAAGATCCGTCTAACATCCATTGGAATAGTCCATAGGAGATGTGACAGTCGTTATAACCAATAAGTGGGGAAAGGTTTATCTAGTATCCTGCAGAATAGTCCACAAGGATGAGCCAATAATAACAACTATTACAACACATTCTCAACTATTACAACTATCTTAGTACATGTGAAAGAAAACAAGAAATACAGACATCCACATAATAGTATTACAAACATTCATAAGTCATGCATGAAGAATGTGCTAGCCTTAAAACGTTTATGTTATTAAGAAAAAATTCCAAGACACATATTTACATTTTACATCACTAGCCCTAGTAGTGGGACATTGGAGCCACTCCTTGCTCCTCAAAGAACTAGCTGGTCTCTCTAATGCCTTGCGGGAGGAGATCAGGTGAAAAGTAATTTGATCATACAATGACAATGAGGGTGTATATATAACCAAGGGTGATGCTTCCCCTTGTGACTCTTTGACTACCCTCATGACTGTTCAACTTCCTATGAATTTTCATCTTACATGGCTCTTCATATTCTTGTGTGCCCATTGGAATGTCACTTTACAATACATTTAATTTACAATATACAT
>APFE031221310.1:202272-222572 GCA_000404065.3 Pinus taeda | reverse complement strand
ATTTTCCATTAATGAAATGAAGTATTATTTCCGCTGCATATTTGTGTATATGGTTATCTCTGTAATTTGTTGCGTTCCTGTTTAAATCCGGATCAGCTGGTTTGTATGGTCGACCACTGCTCTCCCGCAGGTGAAAAATAAATTTTACTTTGTTATTTTCTCAATGGATTTGTTATATAGAGTAACTACTTGTTGTTTTTTTGCATAATTCTTGGATTAGGGGAACCTGATCACCTCTTTTTCTCCATGATTTAATGTTTTATTGCAGGTAGACACTCGTTTTTTTGCAGGTCCTAGGAGAAAAAGAATGTCAATTTATTGGACGAGTGATTCTTGAAAGAAATTTTAAATGAAACAAAAGAATTTCATCTAATTCATTATCCAACGAATTCATAATAGAAGAAATGAAGAATTGATTTCCATTTGAAGATTCATGTCATGTCTTTGCTGCCAAAACATTTTTCGAAGAGATCATTTTTTTGATATAACATCATAGCTGTTGTAACTTAATCTATTTATTTACATATTGTTTCTAAATAAAATGTTTTTTCTTTTCTAATCTCTCTTATATTTTGTGTTTTAGGTGTTGCTTCATTCAAACTGTAACCCATCCTCTGCATTAATACAGTGAACAACTATTTCATTCTTTGCGTGCTTGCATTTTATGCTTGTGCATTTTGCTCTTCCTTTTCTAAAGGGACAACATTGGTGTGCATTTTTGTTGTTTCTGTTGTTCCTTTTCCAAAGGGACATCATTATCGTTTTGTTGTTTCTTTTTCAAAAGAACAAAACCTTTTGTGTCAGCCGTTCCTTTTCCACAGTTCATTTTTCTATTTCTTTCCCACGGTTCATTTTGTTGTTTCTTTTCCGAAGGAATAGCACCTTTTGGGTCAGCTGTCCATTTTGTTGTTCCTTTTCCACATTTTGTTGTTCCTTTTCGAAATGGAACATCACTTCTGCACTTTCACGTTTTGTTGTTCCTTTTCAAATCGAACAACACTTCTGCACTTTCATGTTTTGCTGTTCTTTTCTGAAAGGAACAACACTTCTGCACTTTCACTTTTTGTTGTTCCTTTTCAAATGGAACAACACTTCTGCACTTTCATGTTTTGTTGTTCATTTTTGAAATGGAATAACACTCTACACTTTTACGTTTTGTTATTTCTTTTCGAAATGGAACAAGATTTCTATGCTTTCACGTTTTGCTGCTTCTTTTCGAATGGAACAACACTTATGCACTTTCACATTTTTGCTTTTCCTTTCTGAAGGAACAACACTTTCACATTTTTGCTGTTCCTTTCCAAAGGAAAATCATTTTCGCATTTCTTGTTGTTTTTCTTAGGGAACAACACTTTTTCACATGCATTTTTTCCCTGTTCCCTACACGGAACAACACTTTTTCGTGTGTATTTTTGCTTTTTGGTGTGCATTTCTTTTGTTGTTCCCTACA
The DNA here is from genome assembly GCA_000404065.3 of Pinus taeda. Lineage (NCBI taxonomy): Eukaryota > Viridiplantae > Streptophyta > Pinopsida > Pinales > Pinaceae > Pinus > Pinus taeda. Next base: position 221,122 of record APFE031221310.1, on the reverse strand, counting down.
AGGACCAACACTTTTTTTGAGTGTTTTTGCTATTCCTTTAAAAAAGCAACACTTTGGGAGTATTTTCGAGAGCAACCCTTCCTTCCTCTTGTGGGATTATTCCTAGTTCATCTTAATCACATTTTACGGATTCCCTTTCATGGCATGAAGTACACTACTTTTATGAGGACAAGAATTATGGATTCTATTGAAGCGAGTTAATATCATTCACGTTATGATCTTTAATAGGATAGCTCCTTGGTGAAGCTTATTTTCAAAAGGGACACAATTATTTATATACTACTTTACTACATTGTTTTCTGCTATACATGATACTGATTGATCATCTTAATACCATGCTGGTTATAATCTTCTCTATTTGTAATAAATGAGATTATGGGTATATTTTTTTCTATTGACATGTTCAACTTCTTCCACCATCCCTACTCTTAAGGAGTATTGAGCCTCCCTCATTTTATTATAAAAATGTGTAATAACAACAAAATTTTGTTCACAGATGGAGGATAGGGGGTCTCATTACGAGCCAGACTACCATGTTCATAAGGCTGTAACAAAGAGACATTCCCATTATGGTCACCACACCAGGGTTATGATCCATTGTATAGCTAAATTATCCTTGGAACAGGAGGTCTCATGATGAGCCGGCCTGATCACTTTTGCTACATCCTAGTGAATGGCAGTGTGGTTATCTGGTTACCACGCCAGCACACTAATCTCTTCTATAGAATAACATCAGAACTCTCCATTTACAAATTGAAGATCCTGGCTCATATGGGTTAAAAAGCAACCCTGTAGAGGCTATGGATGCCTGCTGGCAGCAAAGGCTCTGCTTATGGTATTGAAGTTATATCTTATCGTCAATTATTACTATAATACCCTTTTCTTATTTTTTCTTTTTATCAGAGAAGTTATTTCCATAATTTTTTTCCCTATTTTGAACCTTTACGCATGAGAAATTATTTTCTAATCAATCACATCATTTTTCAGCTAGAACACCGTTAGTAAAGCATCTTTTTGGCATATTGTCGTTCCTTTTTTTTTCACATAACTTATCATCAATCCAAAGCATCCTATATTTTATTCATAACCATCTTTATACACTTTGCTCTCTTTATAACCATACATCTTGTCGTCCTATCATTGATATGTGTACTCTGTTTCATTTACTGTTGTATTGTTCATTCCCTTGCCTTGCCGTCAGCATAACACCTTTCACATGCTTTATGGTCATGGAATCCCTTTTCCAATTGGAGGGGGGAATGTATGCATTATGGGATAACATGCGATATGATTACTGCACTCTGGCATAGCTTGTTGATTTGACAAAAGTTTTTCTGATTGAAAGTTTTGCATGCTTCTATTCAAAACTAACACTATGGATTCAAAAACATTGTATGCAAAATAGTGATTTGTCTACAAGAAAACACCAAGTATGGGCAGAACTCTATTCGCAACATGACCACACTATTGCAACTAACAGAAGAGGCTCGAGCAACTCGTGAATACAAATAACTCTTCACACATCATGTGTTTGCCTGGATTCCACCTTTTGCATCACTTTCAGCACCAACTCTGTCTACATCAGCTTCAACAAATGCCAGTCCATATATGTCATTCTAGAGGTAAAACTTGAGGTAAAGTAGCATAATTTTCTGATTTATTACGAATTTAGGAGAATTTACTGAAAACCCATTTTGAGCATTATTTATCATCCTTCCTTCCACATCTTTACCACTTCCCATTTTTTTAGCCGCATATCATCTTTCAGTTTGGGGGAATGTTATTTTCATTCATTTCTTTCTTGTGACCATGTCATTAATATTCTTTATCATCCATTGCTATTCTTATTCATTCTCAACACCTCCTTTATTCCATGTTTTTCTACACCAAGCATAGAATTCAACAGCTGGTAGCAACCACCTCTATTTGTTTTCTAGCATTGCATGAAGACATGCTAATTTTTCAGAGAGGGGGAGGAATTTCTACGCATGATGGATGTTTTTACTTTCTTCCTCATTTAAGGCATACAATTTCATTTTTACATAGTGTAGAAATTGATTTCCATAATACTTTTAAAACTATGAACTCAATTCTTGCGATTTTTGGATAACACAGATGTATCATTAAAATACACAAACCCATATAATTTCAAGTTAAATTAGTTCGTAAAATTTTGGAGATCATGCACTATCACCTACAACCATTTTGTTTATATCTCATGATCCGTGCATCAAAACGATCTGATTTTTAGATCATAGAGGCATTCCTATATTATAAATTTACTTGCAACATTTCAACAAAAGCTCGTTTGTAGTTTTTGGGAAAATGGTTAATGAAGGTTGTTGTCACTTATATCATATTTTGATGCAACTTCATTGTTATGCCTTCATCAAGACTGCTAAAATTGAATATTCATTAATTAAGGAAGAATTCATTTGTTCTATCCATTTCATGAGTTGGGATGAACAATTTTTTTTTTATTGCTTGGTTAACACATAGGTTTTGTCTTTGGGGTGCATGAGGACATGCACCATATTGAGTGTGGGGGTATGTTGGGTCGTTAATATGCCATTATTATTATCACTTTTGAATGCTTATTCCACCTATTTCTACCATTCTTCATCACGCCATTTATCATAATTTACCATATAATTCTATTTTACAATGATTTATGCTCTTATGTAAAAATATTATTTATTCTCCTTTATTTCTAATAAATTGATGATTATGCATGATTTTATCAATGAAAGTTTTAATAAATTGGTTGTAACACTATTCACCATTTTTAGCCTCCAATATAATTTCCAGATTGAAGATTTGATCATTAAATATTCCAACTCAGAAATTCGCTGGAATAAGAAGTGACAGTTTTGCGGTTGAGATTCTGGGAAAATGAAGAAGAATCTGGAAAATCCGGAACATGGGTTTTGTCCAGAACGGACCCAATTAACATTTACTAAGAATCATTTGCCAAAATTCAGCTTGTACTGAGAGAAATGCAGGGTTCTTTGAGCATAATTTTCTTAGATTTGTTGTTGCGACCGTCCTCCAAATCTCAGCTGCAAAGCCAAATTCACCTTGCTCTTGTTGAAAGATGAATATAAATATATTTTCTTGTTGATCAATTGGTTGGAAACAATCCAATTTTGTAATAGAAATCATGTTGTTGTAGCTTCTCTCTGATCTCTCTCTATTTAAATGAAAACAAAGATCAGAGATGGGGATGGAAAAATGATGGAGAATTGAGGATTCAGAATTAGAGATTCAAGAATGATGATGGATTATTCATGATAGGATAGGAGGAAGAATGGATTGTTGCATGTTGTAATTCTCAAAGCTTCAGCTCCTGTAATTATTTCACAGTTTGATGATGAATAAATAAAAGGGTTGTTGTTCATCTTCTCATCTGAAGTAGCCCAACAACATCCACTGGCGGTTAAGGGCCCAGCCTCTGGTGGACTATGCTGCTACTATATTTTATCTTTCCAATTGCTGCCCTGTGATGGTTTGATTTCCTTTTCACTTCTTAAATTGTTTTGTTCAGTAATCTTTTGTTTATGAACATTTCGCAGAATTGCTCTGTTATATTGAAATTATAATTGGATTGCGTTAGTGACAAAATTATTAATTATAACTTGAAATGTCATGCTCTTAATTCTAATCTAATATTGCGCTCTCTAATTAAGACTGTGGTTCATTTAATTGCTTCTCATTTATAATTGCAATGGCTATTCGATTATGTTATTATTCAATTGTTGTTGCTTCAATAATTGCGATTAATGTTCATGCTGTTGGATTAAGGTTGTTGATTCAATTACATTTATAGTTGCTGTGTATTTCTAATTACTTTGTTTTGCTGTTCGGTTCCATTTAAGATTGCTATTTAATTCTAGTATTTTAGCATTGCTATTCCTTTCCATTAATAAATCATTTTTGTTATATGAAGCTTTGTTGTTCATTTCTATTGGTTCATTGCAAAGATTTTGCTTTTAAAGAGTTTTCCTAGTTTACTTTCAATAACAGCTTCAGTTCAATTTCTATTTCCTTTTAATTGCTTTAAAGAAGGACTATCAACTGTAGAGAACATTGGTTATTGCTTCCTCGTTCCCAGATTGATTATCTTGTTCCAGTTTGATTTCAATTGCATCAATCTCTAGAGGAATGAGTTATTGCTACTGTGTCCTCAATTGATGGTTCTTTGAGTGAATGATTTAATTACAGAGAATTTGAGTTTTTTTACTGTTCTAATTAGATTTTGTTTCAAGCATTCATTTACTTTTGCATTTTACGCACTATACTGCAAAAGATTACTCTTGAGTAAATAGCCGCCTTAGACTGAGTACACTCTTGAAATAAAAAGTCGTCCTTGGGTTAACAATTAATGTGAAGATAATTAGGAGTTAAAAAGACACCTTTTTATCGCTCGACATCAGGTACATAAACACGTTCACTGATGGCAGAGATAGAATTTCCGAGAAAACATATCAAGCACTAAAGAAAAACTGAAGAACATGCTTTACCCCAGACATTATAGTAGATGATAGGAAATTATAAAATAAATCAGAAAATACATTCAATTTCAAAAACCAAATTATGCACAGTCAAGATTTAATAAATGCTTCATCAATCATTGGATTCAAAATATTTAAATTCAATGCCTTATTTAAAACAAAGAGAAGTTCAAATTTATTACTATCCATGTTGTATGTAAAGAAACACAAAATAATTAATCAACTTGCATGGCCTAATTGTTCAAAAATGATAATAGCTGTCCCTACCTCAGAATCTACATTAAGAATGGGCTCTTCTAGGAAGAGTTTATGTCCTTCCACTGCATTTGTTAACTCTTCCACTAAGTTCTTTTACTCTTCATCTATTGTATTTTGTAATTCATCAACCTGAAAACAAAAGCCACACAAAATCCTTAACACCATTATACTATATATCAATTCAGTTATTATATAATTAAGATAGAAAAGATTTCAAACAACCATTATCAAAAAAGAAAAACATATAAAAAAAAAAATCTATAGATATTAGTTCATGCAAATAGAATATTAGTTAGTGACCACATTTAAAAGAAGTGAAAACTGCTTCTTTCAAAGGTCAAGAGTCCTTGAAGGAACTGTATTCTCTACCTCTTATGCAAAAATTTCTTTCTCAAGTTCCGATATTATTTTCTGGGTCTCCGAACGAGGTGGTTGTACTGCAATTAATCTTCTAATTCCTTCACACTCTTCTTTATGATTCCTTTCAATTTTCTCTCTTCAAGATGCTTCTTAAAGTCCTCTATGTCTAATTGGGCCTTCATCTAGGCTCAACACATGTCAGAAATTATACATGGTGAACAAAAACACAACACTGATATTTACCAACTCATCTCAATATATACCTATAAAATATATTGACTAAGTTGTTCCTACAACTCATTGAAGTTGTCCTTCTCACGTCTATTCACATCAATAACTACTTTGGTCCTTAGGAGAGGCAGTTCCAAATTTGTTATGTCCTGTAAAAATGATTTGTAGAACTTCTCACACTTGATGTAATTGTCTATGTCTTTCTCGATTTCAGTGGTAAAAGAAACAAACTTCTTTTGAATCTTCTTAGGAGGGGGCTTACACCTCGTTGTGGTTGTACATGTGAGAAGTCTCTATTTAATAATAATATCATCCTCATTGGGACCTATAGCATAATAAAATCCACCTAGTCTCTTCGTCCAGTCAACTTTTATCCTTTTGCTGGCAACATGCCACTTGATAGTTCAATTACACAACCATAGGAAAAATTCCGACATCCTTATAGATTAAAACCAAGAAAAATAGTAGCAAACAAGAAAAAAATAAGCACAATGATGGCACATAAAAATAATAGACTTCGTAGGGGAAGCGCAAGCACAGTGGGGTTGTCTTTCACCGGGAAGGAACAATTGAAGGGTAATTGCCAAAATTAAATTAGGAACTTGCTCCAGAAGGTTATGTATGGTTTCAAGGGATGTGTTTTTGGTCTATATGTCATATTAGAATGTAAATCTCCCTGCAAAATTAGGGATTCCATCTCTCTGTAACTCCCTTGTGCACTCTGGCCATAATTTATTTATGAATAAATAAAAACTCTCTAGTGTTTGTCAAAAAAATAAAAACATACTTCATAGGAATTACTGAATTGAGATTCGTCTGTAGAGATTCCCCATTGATAATGTTTATAATCTGTATTTTGAGGACAACATCCCATGTTTATGCTCATAAAATAGGAACACATATTCATATTCTCTTACCAACACAAGGGGTTTAGGTTCATATGATAAGAAGTGTGGAGAATTCCATTGATTCAAATGCTGTAATCTGTCTAAGAATTCATTCAATGAAGGTTACATTTATATTTGAAAACAATAAAGCAAAACAGTTATAACTAGAAATACCTAATTTATAACTAAATCCCTAACTATACAGAAATCTCGAAGGATTACAACATTTCCCCCCTTAATCTTGAGGGACATCTCACATACCAAGTAAAGATCTAGTTTTTTCGAACTTTTCACATCCCAATGCTTTAGTAAAGATATCTGCAATTTATTCTAATGTTGGACAATGTGTCATATGAATTGTTTTGGCCTCTACATGATGTCGAATCAAATGATACTTGGTGTTGATATGTTTGGTTCAATCATGAAACTTTCGATTCTTGGCCAATTGAATTGTAGAAGAGTTGTGAACAAATAAAGGAGTTGAAGCTTTTTGTTTCTCCTGCAAATCTTCAAGTATTTTTCGAAGGCAAATGTTTTCTTTAGTGGTTTGAGCTGCTGCAACATATTCAGTTTTGGTGGTAGAATCAGCAGGAATAGATTCCTTGTGCGATCTCCAACTGATGGCTGCTGATCCAAGATTCATCAAATAGTTAGAAGTAGAGACTCCATTCTCTTTATCTCCATCAAAATCGGAATCTGAATAACTAGCAAGATGGAAGTCTAAAACTTTGGTATATTTGATTTCGTAAGTTTGGGTTCCTTTTAAATATTTCAGTACTCTTTTTGCTGCTACCCAATGCCCCTCACAAGGATGATGCATAAATCTGGAAAGTATTCCTACAACAAATGTTATATCACAACGAGTAATAGATAAATAAATCAAACTTCCAACAAGTTGCCTATGCTTTGTTGGATCTTCAAATGATTTTCCTTCTTCTGAAGTAAGTTTCAAATTCTGCTCCATTGGTGTAGCAACAGGATTACAATCTATCATACTATATCTGTTCAATAACATACCAACATACTTCTTCTGAGAGATGAAAATATGTTGTGGTTTTTGATCAACTTCAATTCCAAGATAATAATGAAGTATACCTAAATCTGTCATATCAAAAACATTTTTCAATTCCTTATTAATAGATGATATATATTCATCATTGTTTCCAGTGATCATCAAATCATCAACATATACAACTAGATATACAACTAATCTTCCAATTTTCTTAACGAAAATAGTTGCATCATCTAGGTCAAAATGTTTATAATTTAAGTTTAGAAGATGTTTAGTTATTTTCTCGTACCATGCTCATGGGGCTTGTTTCAAGCCATACAAAGACTTCATTAGTTTGCAAACCTTTTTTTCTTTCCCTTTAACAGAAAAACCTTCTAGCTGAAACATGTAAACATCTTCTTTCAAATCTCCATTTAAAAAAGCAATTTTGACATCCATATGATGAATTTTCCATTTTTTCTAAGCTGCAATAGCAAACAAAGACCTAATAGTGCCCCATTTAGCTGTAGGAGAAAATGTCTTTGTATAGTGAATACCCTCTTTCTGTGCATATCCCTTCGCTACAAGTCTTGCCTTGTGTTTGTCTAGTGAACCATCATCTTTATACTTAGTTTTATAAATCCATTTACAACCAATAGGTTGGATGCCAACAGAAGGATCCACTAGCTCCATGTGCCATTTTTTATGAGAGCATCATATTCCTTTTGCATTGCATCTTTCCACTGATCATAACTAGTAGCTTCTTCAAAACAAGTAGGTTCACAATCCACATAAAAGTTAAATTCACAATGAGAATAGTTACGTGAGGAACCACCTGTCTTAAACTCATCATATTTCTTCACAAATTTTCGAATACGAGATGATCTTTGCAAAGGTTGTGCAGGAAGTTTCTCATCTTCTTCATTTGTCTCAATTCTTTCCATTTCTGTCCATGTCAACTCTGTTTCCGTATATGTCCCCGTTATGTTTGTAGAAATGCTTGCATCAACCAATTTCTCATCAATAGCAGAATTATTATCATTGCGAGAAGGAAACTCCATACACTGATCTAATATAGGTATCCCCCCTTTAGGATGTGGAAGTATATTATTTGATTCACAATAAAACTCTTGAGGCACAAACTTTTCTATCTGATTAGGTTGTCTATCAATAGTGAGGGAATCTTTATCAGATTCAAGAAAAATTACATCTCTTGACAAAATAAATTTCTTGTTCTCTTCATCATATAATTGGTATGCCTTAGAAGTCATAGAATACTCTTAAAAAATACATGTTCTGCTCCGTTCACTCAACTTAGTCCTTTGTTGTTTAGGAATCAAAGGATAACATTGAGAACCGAAAACTATGAAATGTTTAACAACACGAAGACGATTATACCACATCTCATATGGAGTTTTGTTATTAATGATAGAGGATGGGCACCAATTTATAATATATACTCCGCACAACGTTGCTTCTCCCCAAATCATCAATTTTACATTCTTAAAAAACATCATTGATCTTACGATATTAAGCAATGTTCACTTCGTTCGTTCTGCAACACCGTTTTGCTGTGGATTATATGATATTGTGGTCTGGTGTTTGATGTCATTCTCTTGCAAATATTTTTCAAAGACAGGTGAAGTATATTCTCCTCCATTATCAGTTCTTATAGTACCAATATTTATTTGAGCTTCATTTGTAATCAAGAGATGAAATTTTTTAAACACATCAAAAAATTGTGATTTTTCCTTAAGTAGATAAAACCAACACATCCTCGAATAATCATCAACAAAAGTTAGTATGTATTTATTGCCATTCGCTGTTGGTACAGGCATAGATCCACACAAATCAGAGTGTATGAGACTTAATTTTCTTGTAGCTTGAGAAGTAGAATTCTGAAAAGCTTGTTTGTGATGCTTGCCCAATATACAAGCAATTACATGGGGTCAATTTTCTGGGAACTGTTGGAAGTCCTTTATTCCCCTGCTATCTCATAATTCTAATACTTTGATAATTAATATGACCAAAGCGTCTATGCCACAATAAAGAAGATGACAAAGTATCATTTTTCTGAACCAAATAATTTGTGTTCAATGTAACAGAGGACACACCTCTTAATTTCAACAATTTATCTTCTTCTACACGAGTCATTATAGTTTTATTGTTGGCTGCTTTTCGAATTTCCACTTTACCATCAAATATGTGGATGGAATGTCCCTGTTGTCTTATTTATACAAGTGCTAATAAATTTCTTTGGAACAAAGGAATGTAAAGAACATCATACAAACTATAATTAGAGAGTTCAGGAATTTTTTATTCAATAGAACCAATCGTCGATGGTTTGATTTGAGACTTATCAACAAAATACACTACTCCATCAATATTATCATTGAATTGTTCAAACAAATCTCTTCTAAAGGTCATATGACAAGTGGCACCTGTGTCTAAAATCCAATTGTCATGTCATGAAGAAAAAGAGGTACTAAATATATCTTCCATATGAAAATTACAATGAGCAACAACATAATGTGCATTCTCAGAAGACTGTCCTTTTTCTGGAATTAGATGATATTTCTTTTCAAGAATTTTTTCTCTTCTTTCATTAATTTTATTCCAGGGAATTCTACAATTTGCAGCTGTATGTCCAATTTTACCACATCTAAAACATTTTACAGCTGTTTTATCAGGAAAATTTCTTTGTTTATCATTCTGCAGTCTATCTCCCTGAATATTTTTTCCCCACCTACCTCTATAATTCTTCCTACCTCGACCTCTATTACCCTTAGTATTTCTTTCAGATTCTTCTTGAGGTTTTTGGTATTTTTGAGCAAGACATAGGGTTTTAGTATTAGAATTATGAGATGTTTCTTTCTTGCCAAAAGCCTTATTTCTTTCTACAATTTTCCCTACTAATTTATCAAAATCTAAATCTTTTAACTGCTCACTAGCTTGGAGAGATTCCAAATAGTGTGAATAACTAGGGTAAAGTGATTTTATAAAGGCAGTGAGTTGCAGATGAACTTTAACTCTAGTAGATTCAATTTCATGATTGATGGCTTTACTTTCAGAAGCAAGTTTTAGAGCATCATTATCTTTCATTTCCAAATTAAATAACTTCAACAATTACTGAATTATCTCCAATTCGGAATGTGAATCATAAAGTTCTTTTAGTTTTGTTATGGCATCATATGTTGCTTTATTCTAAGTAATGTATTTGCTTACCTCTTCCGAGACTGAAGTGGAAATTAAGACATAGGGTTTTTTATCCTTACTTTGCGAGGTTTCTAACTATTTCTCCTCTTTAGGCTGATTTGGTGAATTCCCTTCTTTTCCTTCATAGATTCCATCCTAGAAATCATTAAAAATAAGTGTATTTTTAACCTTCGTGAATCATTCCTGGTAATTTTCCTTTCTGGACAGAACAATCCCAATTAAAGATACCAAGGAGTTCATCTTTTTTTTTTTTTTAGATAATGAAATAATTCTTAAAAAAATTGTTATGATTACAATAAAAAAATTCTTTAAAAAAAAATTTGTTTCAATCATTACAACATAAATTTCCTTTTAAAAAATAAAATAAAATTATGTATTAACTTACAGAAAAAAAACTAATAACAACCCAATGATCGTATATTAAGAATAGCTAGAGCAGAATCTCCACCAAGCACACCCTACCAATGCTGCTGACTCCAACAATGTTGTTGCCTACACTACCAAGTCACGCCTCTACCAACGCTGCTGACAGTTAAGTATTAAGGTGAGCAAGCACATATTCTTTGCTAGTTTACAACAATGGAGGATCTAGGCGTTCTGGTCCAACGAAGTTCGACCCAAGCTCTGATACCACTGATAGGAAGTCTAGAGAATTACATTGATTCAAATGTTGTAATATGTCTAATAATTCATTCAATGAAGGTTACATTTATACTTGAAAACAATAACTGAAAACAGTTATAACTAGAAATACCTGATTTATAACTAAATCCCTAACTATACAGAAATCTTGAAAGATTAAAACATCATAAAGGATTTTATCATATGTAGGGAGGATAAAGGTTTCACCTTCCCTATCAAAGTAAAATTTCTTTCCTTTGGATGAAAATCAAACATTATATGTTATATCAAAAATTCAACAACACGGATTCTTGTTGGATGTCGGTACGGTATTTAAATCTCCTTCTAGGATCTAATTTGAGTTTGGATGTAGGATTATGTGCTCTCTCAGTAAAAATCATCCAGATTCAAGCCCACAAAAGTAGGGTTTCCCTATTTTATAGCACAAACTTTAAAAGAAATAGAAAATGATATTCAAAATTGTATATTTTAATCAGACCTTGAGAAGATTGGAAATGGCACTAAATCACATGCTACAACAATGGAAAAAATATAATTTAATCTCATGAGATTTACATTGATTTAAGCTTAAGAAAATTTCTTTACAGAGTTGACTACAAAAGAATCAAGAATTAGTGTCTATTAATGCCTCTTCACACGCATAAATAAAGCTAATATTTTAGTTCAACTATTTTTCGTTTGAGCAATGTTCTGTTGTAATTTAAACTAACTAAATTTGTCTCCTTTTGAGAGACTATAGTGTCTTCTCAAAGTAGCTCAAACTAAAATTTGAATAATTTATCTATCCATGCTTCAATTTTCTCTGTCAAACTATGTTATTTATCTCTTGAACAAGCACCTATTCAGTACAAATTCAACAAAATTCGGGTCATTTTGGGAGATTTAGAAGTCTTTTTAAAATATATTAGCATGAAAGTTGACTAATTTAACCTCTACATTTGCATTTACCCTCTGAAAGTATTAATTTAAATTTACCTAGAGAAACAGTACGTTGCAATAAAACAATCTACTTCTATTTTTGCTTAACACTAGAGCATTTTGAAATGGTGTTTAGGTTTTGTTATGGAGAAAGAACATGAATTATTAAACTTGAAAAGTGACATGAAATTAAAATCATACAGAACAATTTACTTACCTTGATGTGCTCTGGCGCTGGTGATTGCTGTGAAATTTTTTGCAGTACTCTGGAAGCTCAGTTATTGAAATCATATATTGAATTGATTGTCATAAGATCACTGTGAGTTGTGAAATAACAAAAATGATGATTAGTTGGTGCTTGGAAACTCTCTTTCCCTCTTGCTTTTCACACTAGAAACCAAAGCCCCAAATACTCAAAGAGTTTAATCTTTGGAGGAAAATTTGTTGCTTTTTTCAGTTTCATGTAATACATTGATGAACCATCCAATATTAAACAAGAAGAAGAGCCACCTGGTCATGCAGAAGAAGAATTTGATATTAAAGAAGGTGATAAATTGTCTCATCAGGAAGAAGAAATTTCCATAGTGGATGAATTGCTTGAGGATAAATATGAGAGTGGTAAGATTCATACCTGGCATTGTTGAGCTCCTGTGATTAAGAAAACCCACTGTTCTATGGGTGGATATAGTTAAAAATCGAAGATCCAGACCCAAATGAGAGTTCTCCACATAAATCGCCTTTCACATCCCAAATAGTATATTAAATGTTGAAGACTGGAATCACCTCTTTCTGGCCCTCCTCCCATTCCTATTGCTTCTTTAGCTCAATGGAACAATGTCAAGTTCAGGGTTGTTAGCGAGAAGTAGTTCATTAACCAAGAAAGAAACCAAGAAAGAAAGGCAAAGAAACTAAATGAAAATTGAATGCAAACAAGTGAACACAAGATTTTATGTGGTAAAACCTTGACAGGGTGTCAAGGAAACATCCACGGGGCAAGGGATTGGATTTTCTATTAAACCAACAATGATTCTCCTTCATTACAATATTTTGGGCATTCATCAGTTTTATGAGAGCCTCCTCCGTTACATAACTATTATTTCAGTATAAAACTAACTTGGCAGTAACTAATACATTTTTACCCATATTTACATAATTAGTTGTAAATTTCCAACAAACTCCACCTTGACAACAATTTTCCTAATCCCTTGGCCATCACCATTCATCATCTCTTCTGCAAGCCAAGAGAAGCTAAACACCATCGCAACTTCTCTACTGTAACTCGCTTTGTGAATATATCTGCAAAATTCTCCCGTGTATGGACCTTCTCGAGAGCTACTTTTTTGCCATCGATCAAATGTCTCAGAAAATGATACCTTACATCAATGTGCTTGGTCTTGTTGTGATAAGCTGGATTTGTAGCCAAGTGAATAGCATTGTGACTGTCACAGAGTACATTCACTTTCTCCTGTGTCCTTCCAATCTCATCAGGTAGATCCTTTAACCAAATTGCTTCTTTACTAGCATCTAAAGCAGCTATATATTCTTCTTCAGTAGTGGACAATGCAACTGTTTCTTGAAGCTTTGACATCCAACTAATTGTTCCACCTGCAAGAGTAAAGACATAACCTATAGTAGATATCCCTTTGTCTAAATCACCTGCATAATAAACATCTACATATCTGCATATTGATTCTTAACTACCATTAAAGATGATGCAATGGTCACTTGTGGCTCTTAGATATCGAAGCACGCATTTCACTACTTGCCAATGTTCTTCACTTGGATTTACCATGAACCTGCTGACAACTCTAACTACATGTGAAATGTTAGGTCTTGTAGATACGATTGCATACATTAAGTTTCCTATAGCATTTGCATATGGTACATGAGACATATACCGCTTTTCATCATTAGTTCTAGGACTCAAAACCGAGGAAAGCTTAAAATGGGAAGGTAATGGAACATTAACAGGTTTCACATTGTTCATACAGAAATTTTCAAGTACTCTCTCCACATACTTCTGCGGTAGTAACGAAAGGTTACTATTTTTCCTATCTCTGTGTATCTCCATGCCCAAGATATGTTTTGCTGCTCCAAGATCCTTCATATCAAATGTCCTAGAGATTTGAACCTTTAGCCTATTCATCTCTTCCATTCTTTTGCTTGCAATAAGCATATTGTCAACATACAAAACTAAGATAATGAATATGCCACTGAAATTCTTGAATTATACACAATGATCATACTCACTTCTAATAAAGTTCTGGCTCACCATGAAGGAGTCAAACTTCTTGTACCATTGTGTGGGAGACTGCCTCAGACCATACAATGATATCCTGAGCTTGCAAACTAATCTTCTGTTGTGATCTTATACAAAACCTTTTGGTTGTTCCATATATAAATCTTCATCCAAATCACCATCTAGAAAAGTTGTTTTAACATCTAACTGTTCTAACTCAAGGTTAAGTAATGCAATTAGTGCGAACACAGTACGAATAGAAACAAGTTCTACAATTGGTGAAAAATCCTCATGAAATTCGATACCTTCAACCTAAGAATACCCTTTTTCTACCAATCTTGCCTGATATGTTTCGATATTTCCATCAACTTTCTGTTTCAGTTTGAAGACCCATTTTCATCCAACAACACGTCTCCCTTTAGGAATTTCTATAAGATCCCAGTTATTGTTCTTGGCTAAGGAATCCATTTCTTCTTCCATAATTGTTTTCCATTTTTCACTATCTGTATCATCTACTGCTTCCTGATAACAAGAAGGTTCCCATCTTCAGTAATCAAAGGAAAAGATGAAGCAGAATCTTCATACCTTTTGGGATTTTTTCTTTCCCTTGTAGACCTTCTTAGAGTGATTGGTTGCTGAACTGGTTCAGAAAATTCAATAGCTTCCTTTGTATCTTTATCACCTTTTCCTCCAGAAGTCTCTCCTTCCTGTCGACTTTCAGAAAAAGGTCTAGACTCCAACTGAATTTGTTGATTTGGCGATACCTGTTCCTGTTCAATTATTTCAACATTTTATTTTTAAAAAGAAGATTCATCAAATATTACATCTCTGCTAATGACTATCTTCGGTGATGTAAGATCCCATAACCTGTATCCTTTCACTACATAGTCATACCCAACAAAGACATAACATTTTGATTTTGGATCTAATTTTGAACGTTGATTTTTATGAATAAGAGCATAAGCGTCACAACCAAATATCCTTAAATGTGAATAATCACAAGACTGACTTGACCAAACTTCTTCAAGAATTTTACAATTAATTGCTATTGAAGATGATCTATTAACTAAGTAATAAGCAGTGGATACTACTTCTACCCACAACTCTTTTTGTAAGTCAACATTGCTGATCAAGCTTCTGGCTCTTTCCATAAGAGTCTGATGCATACGTTCAACAACAACATTTTGTTGAGGAGTATAAACAATAGTTTTATGTCCAACAATTCCTTCATCCTTACAATATCGTTCAAATTCTAGAGAAGTAAATTCACCACCATTGTCAGTTCTTAAACATTTAATTGATTTGCTTGTTCTTTTTAATACCATTGCTTTAAATTATTTAAAGACATTGAATACATCAGCTTTCTTTTTCAGCATAAAGACCCAAACTTTAAGGGAGAAATCATCAATAAACATTAAAAAATATAGAGCACCTCCATATGATACAACAGGAGATAGTCCCCACAGATCAGAATGAATATAGTCTCAAATTTCTTTGCTATTATGACTTCCTATTTTAAATCTCTGTTTACACTATTTTCCATACACACAATGTTTACAGAAATCCAACTTCAAGGATTTCAAATCAGGAACTGATTTACGTTTCATCAGTACCTTAAGACCTTTCTTGCTTATGTGATCCAATCACTGATGCCATAGGTGAGTACCTTCTTTTTCTTTCTCTGACACAATCGCTACTTCACTGACATGAGTACTTCCTTTGAGTTTATAAAGATTTCTGACCTTTTCTACTTTCATAACAACTAGGGTGCCTTTAGAGGCTTTCAGCACTCCATTCTGGCTTGTAAACTTATAACCATCTGAATCCAAAACTGACGGCGATCTCGGTGTAGGAAGGAGTGTTAATCTCCCAAATTGTGAGATCATATCTTCTACTTCTGTTTGTAGGTGTATTTGTTGGTTCAATGGGCTCTCTTTCATCCACTGACAACTTTAGAGTTTCCACTAAGTTAGCAGATCCCTTCCAAAGTAGCAGAGTTCCACTAAACTTCCACTATTCCAGACCCGACGGTGGTACAAACCATAGTTTAATAAATTTTAACTCTTCCTTATAAAACTCGTCAGCACTTCTTCACTATTTATCTATTCAAGATACAATGGTCACAACACTCCCCGACCTTTAACTTGCTCCATGTCAGTCAACCGTCGATCTCGCTCCACCAGATCTAACGACTCACATGCATATTGGCCCATTAACATGCACCCTCCAATTCAACCCAAAAAGAAGTTTCCCTCTCTCTCCTCACTGCTATGTGTCACTATGTGTATGGAATTAGAGCCAATAGGGGAATTACCAGTTACAGCGTTTCCTCCACCCGAAATCCATTTGTGGTTTTCTCCAACCGCTCCTACTCGTTAACTGTTGGGTAACTTCCTCGCCTGAACACCATTGATCTATCTCAATCGAGGTCCAACAGTGCAAAATCAATCTTCACGCCACTACATCCTTGGTCTTCCTCCGCTGATCTCGACCATCTGCTCAACGCACTCAAAATTCACGAGAAACTCAGTTAAAAAGGAAAACACGGAATTTAACACAGTCAACACAATTTCATTCAATCTCACAGAACACCAATTAAACTTCGAATTTCACAATAACACAAATATTTCGAAGGAGATTATCCTTCAGGATTTGACAGGAATTTCTCATCCACATACATAGAAACTAAATTTTCCCAATTTACTAGGTTCATTCCACGAAAGCCAAATTTCTTCAATAGTCAAAATCCCCTTACAATAGTGTGAAAATTGCATAAGTACTGGTTCATCCTAACAACTAGATCCTAATTCAAAGGCTAAAATTTATTCACCCTATCTGTCCTACGAGGCATTCTCCTCGAGAATTTCCACTACAGTTAACTAACTAAAATTCATTACATCATGATCAAATCCTATATTCTAGCTCTATGCTTAACTAGAAAAAAACGGGGATTGATGGCTAAAGGATCCCACTCCTTTGCCTGTAATATTTTTTTGTATTTTTGGAATAATTCTTCAAATTTGTCCTCAAGCCTTATGCTCCTACATCAGATTCCTGAGGACAAAATTCTTCATGGGCTCCTATCCATGAGCTCTTCTATAGAACTGCCCAATTCCTGTAGTAGGTTTTCTGTTATCCAAGTAGCTTCAGTAATTGGTTGATCCTTCCATTTGACCAAATACTGAAAGTACTCCCGTCCTCTGGTTTTCTTGAACACTCACTTGTCTAAAATCCTTTCTAGCGGTAATTCCTTTGTTGTAGGTAACTGTTTTACCTAGTGAATTTCCTGTGTCTCTTGGTCTTCTTTTGTATCATTTGCAATTTCACCTTCATACTTGTACAAATCAACAACATTGAAAATTGGAGATATTACAACATCAGGGGTTAATTCAATTTCATATGCATTTGCCGAAAATTTCCTTAATACTCTACGTGCTCCAACTTTCTTGAAGTTGAATTTGTTATACTCCCTCTTTGGAAATATTTCCTTCCTTATGTGTGCTAAAACGAAATCCCCAACTTCAAAGTTCACTTCTCTTCTTCTCATGTCTACTCTGTTTTTGTACTTGATGTTGCTATACTGTAATTGTTGTTTCACCTCTTCATGTATTGCTTGTATTTCTGAAGCAAAATCTTCTCCCTCTGCACTTCTCATTTCATATTTTCCCAAGTTTCTTAACTCAGACACTCCTCTTAGATGCATTCCATAAACTATGTGGAATGGACTATGCCCTGTGCTCCTGTTAGGTGAGTCATTATATGCATATTCAGCCTGTACCAATACTTGGTCCCACTTCTTTAAATTTTTTCGAGTAAGACTCCTTAAAAGATTACCCAAACTCCTATTCACAACTTCAGTTTGTCCATCAGTCTATGGATGATATGTATAACTAAAACTCGGTTTAGTTGCTAGCTTCTTCCATAGTGTCCTCCAAAAATGTCCAACAAATTTGGAATCCCTGTTTGATACAATACTCTCAGGAAACCCATGCAATCTTACAGTCTCCTTGAAAAACAAATTAACAATGTGAGTAGCATCACTAGTTTTATAACATGGAATAAAATGTGCCATTTTTGAAAATCTGCCCACTACAACAAAAATTGAATCATTTCCTCTTTGAGTCTTTGGTAAGCCCAAAACAAAATCCATACTTACCATATCCCAAGGCCTATTTGGAATTGGTAATGGAAAATACAAACTTGTGTTTCAGGGAAAATTTTAAGAACCCCCCCAAATTTACATGTATAATAAATTGGC
Source organism: Pinus taeda (assembly GCA_000404065.3). Classification (NCBI taxonomy): domain Eukaryota; kingdom Viridiplantae; phylum Streptophyta; class Pinopsida; order Pinales; family Pinaceae; genus Pinus; species Pinus taeda. The sequence goes on along the minus strand of APFE031221310.1, from coordinate 202,611 downwards.
GAATCTCCATGGTATATAGGAAAAATGGAAGGCGATTTTATCAATAATATGATATGTATATATAATTTTTTGGCGAATCTCTCACCAGGCATGGCGAATATTTTACTCAATTATAAAATCTTGTGTTTATTAAATACACAAATGAAATCATTGCATTTCTTTAAAATATCTTTTGAAATCAAAATTACCGAAATTACATATCGATAATCTAGTGGGTGTAAGATAAAATTCACCCGTGCCATTGACAGAAAGCATGAGAAAAAACCTAATACTATATATAAAACCAAGAAAAATTCAAATTCATCACTTCTAGGGACCTCATAACCACCCTGCTAATAC